>NW_019060023.1:912773-931976 GCF_000696155.1 Zootermopsis nevadensis
ATTTCTCCACTTAGTTCCTGGCACACTTTATTGTGTGTAAAAAGTTTTATGTACTCTGGAAAGGAATACTGTGTATATAATTGACAAGTGTTGGTTGGTGATCATTTTTTAAACTCTCCATTACACTACAGGTAGTGTAAAATCATAATCAACAGGTTTCACCAAAATACATGAACGCTTGTTTTCTTTCTTCTGTTCTGATGTTTATTGGAAAATGATCATGGACAGAACAGCATAGATTCAGGAGGCCTTGACATTGTTTTACAAACTGTTCAATAAATGCAGTTTTTAGCCTATGACATGTTGAAATATACATGTTAGTTGTCAGTTTAAGGATTTAAGTTCTTTTAATACATTATTCCTATATTTTTGTGTCTCTCTTTAAATATCCACAGTAAAATTTTGGTTAAGAAACACCTGAAGGAAAAGGAAATAAGGAACGTTACTTTTCACTAAAATTGTGATTTTGAAAATAAATTATTTAATTAAAACAAGTTAATCAATGAACAATATTTCCTGTCAATATATATGGGGGCCATAAACTGTCCATGTGTGATCCGTAGATTGGGTAAAGTTGTGAGACTTGTCAATTAAAGTGTTTCAAGTAGTACTTTGGTCTTTCCTGTTATTTTTTACAGATAATTTTTAGTGCTATGTATAAAAAAGTGAAAGTGTGTATGGTAGAGGCTGACTTGTAAAACACTGTCATGTATGGAAAGCACTGATGATGGTTTACAAGTTGAAATGTGTGCTAAATAAACAAATATTTTAATAAATAAGAACTTTGCTGAAAGTTATTTTTGACCAAAAAGTAAATACTGATGTTGCAACATCCACACAGTAATCTTATTGACCCACTTTGATTGTTCCCTATTTTCAAACTGTAGGTTTCCTTCCAAGGGTCTCATTTTTAGGTGTTTTTCAGGCTCTAAGTGAAGAATACCTTATGGGCCCATCCATGTCTGTCTGTCTGTTGTAGTTTTACTATTGGGGTAGGAAACCTGCAAGATCAGAAGAAATTTCTGCTCAACACTACCTCAGATCATACTACAAGAATAACCTATGCCACAACAATGGCCCATGTGATTTATTGTGAAGAACAATGGAATGTCAGTGTACTCTAAAGACAAGTAACTGTCCATTTGATTGTGAAAGAGGTTAAAAAAATTAACAGATATTAGCATATCCAAGTTAAGCCAAAACAAACTACACATGTTACATGAGTGTGAACTGTAATACAATCAACACACTATACCAGAGGTTCCCAAGGTGTGGGGGGCGCGTGTTGTTTGTATGAAAAACCTTTTCTAACGAAATATGGAGAAACATTTTTAACATCCTTTGGTTGGTTGAGGCAGTTTAGTTGTCTTACAGTGCTGTATACTCATAGCTAAATTTTATGTCAAATCTGTTTGCTTGCACTTGTTCTAATAGGGGGGGTGTGAAATTTATGAAATGTTTTAAGGTATAAAAGTTTGGGAACTCTGCACTATACTGATTAACACAAATAATGGAGTCTGAGTTTTGGATGCTTCTAGACAGCTTCAGAGAGTTGGTGAAAAAAGTATTCAGCTACATATACCTCTCTCTTTGCGCAGTTGATTTGAGAATGTTATTTTGTTTCTTTCCTTCGATAAAGCCAGCTACATTTTTATGCATGATGCACAGAAGGCTATACAAGTGTTCTTACTGATATGATCATACAAAAAAACTGACAAACCATACACAATATTTACCACTATAATGGATTTAAGCTGTTGTTATGACTTGATAACAGAGACCAGATAACTTCTAAAGGTATGAAATTCACAATCCTTAATTTGTAGACATTCTTTGCACATAAAGAAGAGGTAATGCCTATTAACATCTTTCATCTGCAAAACAACTTGATGATAAACAATTCTTACTTTTATGAAACCCAAAATTAACCTCCTCATAAATAGCTGTGTACTTATACCTGCATTTAATGAAAAAAAGTGATGAGAAGGCTGGAACATAAAACAAAACTGACCGCATTAGAGTACTTTATCTGCCCTCTGAAATTTGCCACTCCAGTCAAAAGTCTATTTAGGCTAAGAGTAATTTGATCTGTGTGTGCCAGAGGAACTTTTAATATCGTAACATTAACTTAATTGTATATAACGAAACAAAAACATTCTTTGCAAAACAAAGTGATAAGTCTATGCTGATGTTACAATCCATTGTTTTAAACAGACTGCTTCTCAACATGTCATACTCTTTCAAAATAACAGTGGTGAAAGGAACCGGACAATGGATCATTGACCCGAAACAGGTCACCCAGTGTGTAATGACATGAAGTACATCATTACATGCTGTAATGTGTATGTGTATATATATATATATATTTGTTGTGTGAAGATGGACATTCAGTAATATTTTAATTATATCTGAAAATTGGCACTACATTACAAACATCAGTAGGATTGTTGGTTTTTCTGCACGCCACTTTTCACACACCCTGTTCACTTGTCTTCAGCGTCCACAATAGTGTCTTCTGGTCACGGGCTAACCCTCAAACTACTACTGCATGTGTATATCATGTCCACTTTAGCAAAAGAGTGTAGGATGGTATCATCCTTGCGATCCCTCACCTCCTACCATGCTCAACAATATTGTGATTTTCTTTGCAGTCGTGGCAGCTTGAAGATTTGCCCATAGCTATTGGGCAGGGATTATGGTTCCAGAACTAATGCAAAGTTTAATTCTTCAGTCATTCGATTAATTTAAGATATAAGCAGATTAGCCTAACTTGTAAGTTCAGAAGAAATTTGACTCAGCTTCATTCTATTTTGAGATATTATTGAACTTCTTGTGCACAGAGAAGAAAATATTGTCAGTTATTGAAAAGCTGTGGAGCCTTTAAATTGAAATTATTTCATTCACTACTGTTCAAATTATTTTCTTGATAGCAGCTTTGTTAGTTTGTGAATCACAGGATTGATTACAGATGACCTACACAGTGGTAATAATTGTTCTAGTCTTAATGCCTGAACCCATATTAATTACACTACCTCTCTTTAAGAACCAGCTCACAGTTTCCACTGACTCAGTCACTGGACTCCGACTGACTGCTGGCTTGCTCATCCATGACCGACTTCACTTGTACATAGTGATTCACCTCTGTTTAAAGGCACCATCATTCTTCCACAGGCTTTGAGACAAGGCACTATCTTTCAGTCCCCTTCAGTGTGCTAATCAAAGCTATGGGAAGCTTCTACAGATATAAGCACACATACCTTGGGTGATGTAAAAATGTTGACTGATGTCACTTGAAGTTTGATTTGAGAGGCTGCTGAGGGGGATAATCACACTCAGCTGGCCAAACCAATGTAGCAATGATACTGAAACTTTAGATTTGAGGTTTTCACAGCAGTGAAATTGTTCACTGTCATCTAGGTTACAGTGCAATGTAGTATTGCAGGTGGTTAACAGTGTTTCAGAGGAAGGAACTGCCTCCATTTTCAGGGCATCGCAACTCAGAAGACAACATATACACAATATTTCATACTATTATTACACACAAAGTCAGTTTTGGTATCACAATGCCTTGAATTCATTCTTCACTCATTGCCATTGAAAACAGGTATAAACTTCCCTGTAAATTTTGATTGGAAAGAATTGGTGCCTTAGAATACATGAATGTTTCTTCATCCAACTCATCATTAGTAATAATTCCATTACACAAACTTTGACTTCATAGTATCAGCACTGAATCAGTATCAAAAGTAAAAAGGCAAGAAAAGTATATTTCAATACACTATGACTTCGGTTATTCATGTAATGGCAATGCATGAAGTGTAGAAGATAGAGTCACATGTGAAAAACTACCAAGGAAGTGATTGTGGCCTAAATTTTACTTCCCACATTCTCAATGGGAGTGGCAGGGAAGACCATATGTTTCAATAGCCACTGAACTAGGTGACAAAACACAAACCAGACACATTATAAAATTAAGGGTTGCCAGGCATCCTGCATAGAACTAAACCTGACACCTGTTGAGACACATAACTGATGTCTGATTTGCTCTGATGGTGTACAGGCAAGAAGAAAAATCATCCAGGCTTGCTAATGAACTCATGTTTATGACCGACTAGTCAACCTCAAGAATGTCAGGAACAGGTCTTTGATTTACTACCCACCTGTCACTTTTGTGTACCTTCTAATGACTTTTCACTAGAGCATAATTGAATAAATATTTCAAGCTAAGCTGAGCATGAAACCAAAATTTATAAATACTGCTATTGACATTAAGGAGACAAGACAACTTTCTGGTGGGAGGAAGTAACAGCTTTGAGGTTTAAAGAATGTATAAATCAGACACAAACCCCTTAGGTCACATTTTTTCCACATTTGTAGTCAACATCTTTTAACATCAAGGTTTTTAATTGTACATTTAACTTACAATCTTGAGGTCAACTGTTTTTCAAACCCATACCTACCTCTAAAATGTATACAACTAAATTACATGACAACAGAGAGAGGGCAACAAAATTCAGAGTGACCATTATTTTGAAACATCTCACACACTCACGCGTGCACACACAGGTCATGGTTGCGTATAACAAGATTGAAGAGTTTTAACAAAGATTCTGCCAGTTCTCAATGATATTTTGGAGGCAGTGAATTAGGAACACAATTTACAAAATTTCAAACGTGTTTATTAACTCTACAACCTTATTTACAGAAACACTTATAATATATCTGGAAAAAGAAAACATTTACCATTGTCAGAAATAAATTTAACTTTCACACTAGTTCAGTCTTTCATCACTTGGAACACGCAGCATCCCAAATTGCTATTGTGTAACTGAGAAATAATTAGGAATGGCAGTGAAAGAAATGTGACAATGTTATATGCATCAACATTTAACAAAACAAAAGCTTATAATGTGTCTGTGCATGTAAGAACAGAAATCACACATTAATTTAATAATTTAAAATACTGGTACTAACTACATTTATCCATGAATTAAAAGCATATTTGTCTCTGCTCTTAATAGTGAGCTAATCTTATTTCTACCAGCTTTACATTCAATACAAAAATAACATTTATATTACTGGTGTACTGGAATACGTTGGAAAACAAAATTACATGAAGTAATTATGATCAAGCCAACTCATCCACAAGCTACTAGCACATTTTTCATCTCCAAAATGTCAAAGAAAACCCCATTTCTCATATTTTAAATCTTTCACTTTAACAACTGGATACATATTGGTAAATCGTTCCATAGTTGCCAAACTCACATTCATGTTTACACCAAGATTGTTTCGTAGCTTTACAGATGCTGTGATACGGTTTGTATCAACAGGGGCTGGGCGACATCCATAATATGAAAACTCAGAACTGATAAGAGGCGACTCACATCGGCTGCTGGGAGTGCTTGTGTCCTCTTGTTCCACATCACAACATGAGGATAACACTGCCATCTTGGTTGTCTGTGAAAGCAGGGGATTGGTTGATTTACGAGCTACTGCATGAAATTTTCCAACACGAGGAAACAATGTTGTGGATTTACGGGCAACACAAAGTCTTTTGGGACTGGACGAAGCATCACAAGCTTCAGACTCACGCTTCATTCCACACTCCCCTCCTACACGAACACCAATATCAGACCTCAACTTTTCTAATTCTTTTTCTGCATCTTCAACATGGACAACTTTACACTTTTTCTCCAGATGGACATCATCTTCATTACAAACCTGACTGGACTCCAATGTTTTAGAAGAGAAAGCATACTTGTAAGGTCTCGCATGTTGCTGAACATGTTCAGACATGCTTTGGCTATTGTCAGAGGTAAATGTGCAAATGAGACAACTGTATTTCTTGGCAGTCACAGTGGGAGTGCTACTTTTCTCTACACTGTACCTGAGCTGCAGATGTGAATGGCACATGGCATGATGAACTTGGATTATATCTTCAGAGTCACAAGTCTCTTTACACCACAAACACATGTATTTAGCTGTGACCACAGGTGCAGGAGTAGGCAAAATTGAACTAGCTGAAGATATGTTTGCAACAAGTAAATCCTTGCCTTTTAAATCTGATGTGAAATTTGCCTTTGAGGATCTAACGAGATATCTTAAATCCTTTCCTGCATGATCCATATCAAAATGTTTTTTTAATGTGTTCACTGTGAACACAGAAAAGTGACACTCAGCACATTCGTAACGTGTGAAAGTGGCTTGATTAACTTGGAATGGTTTCTCTGGATGTACAGACTTTTGGTGTGCCTGTAACATAGCTAATGTTCCTCGTACTTTGCAGTATGAACACTGGAGAGCCGGTCTCCTACCTGCAGCCCCATTTTGACCCTTTAGGAACTGCTTCATGTTGACCTCTTTGTACTTGAATGGCAGACCTTGCCTGATCAGCCCACTTGGACCTATCAGCTTATTCTTATGCTTTTCTTGCCAATGCTGATGTATACTCACTACTGATGTTCCACGCTGAGGGCAATAGAAACAGCAGAAGATATTTGGAAGTGGAGTGGTGTTCTGCTGTTCTTCTTCAACTTTATTTACTGTAGATACAACATCGATATCCTCTGAATCATCACTAGGTTCAGAAATGTCAGGTTTAGAACGTCTGTTACGTTGCAATGGACGAATATCTGGTTGACTTGGAATAGGTTTTTCTATAACACGCAACTTTTTTAATGGATGAATTTTAGCTGAATGTTTCTTTATTTCATACTCTCTGACCCCTTCAAAATCACAGTAACCACATTTGAAAGGTTTCTGCACCCAATGGCGCATCATATGGTATTTTAAGTCACTTGCACTACGACAACAATAATCACAATACAAACACGTATTAAAACTTTGGTCAGCAGATGGCAATGAAGATGAAGAACTACCTTCTGATTCATCAGGTGAATTGGCAATTCTCTGTCGCTTCTTTAGAGGACTACCTAACAGGGAAGAACTAGCCGAAGAAGATGCAGCTGTGAAAGGCATGTTAAGATACTTTGATTCTGAACCCGGCCCCAAACCATATTCCCGCTGCCAGAATTCATCATCCAACTTGACACAAGAGCCTTTTGTATGTGGTGAAGATCTTGGAGGCAGGTCAGGATGATCGACCTTGTTGTGATTAAGCACGCTCTCCTCTGAATTTGCAACATACCCACAGTGTCCACATGTCCAACTGCAACAATCAGTACACATACTACTAAAAATCTCACGATAACATTACCTGAAAAAATTCCGTGCACAATTTTTCACATTTCAAAACAATCATATCATCACATCATTCATATGAGATTCACAGTACAAATGTGGGGAATTCCTGTTCTATGCCGATGTACGAGGGTCGCTCATTAAGTAATGCCCCACATTTTTTTTCTCAGCCAATAATGAAGATAGAAAAATGTACTTTTACATGCTTGAGATTTGATGTTTCCCGCGTTCGTGTACGGAGTTTCAAATGATTCCAACCGATAGCGGAGCTGTAGTGAACTGTTAAAATGGCGTCTGTGAACGACTCTCGTTACAAGCAACGAGCTGTAATTGAATTCCTTGTTGCTGAAAAAGAAACGGTGGTGAACATTCATAAACGTTTGTGTGCTGTGTATGGAAGCTGTGCAGTCGATAGGAGCACCGTTGGTCGCGGGGCTAAGAGAGTTAAAGCTTCAGGAAGTGAAGAAACCGAGCTCCGTGATCTGCCGCGCTCGCTTTCAGTCAGCAATGGAAGTGTGATTGCAATTATCCGGGCTCTTGCATATTCGAAGGTGTGCGCAAGATGGGTTCCACGAAGTCTCACAGCAGACCACAGGATTCAAAGGAAAACGATTTCTTCTGAATTGTTGGAGCGTTTTGATGCTGAGGGAGAGGTCTTTCTGTCCCGGATCATTACAGGTGACGAAACCTGGATACACCACTTTGAGCCAGAGACAAAAAGGCAGTCAATGGAGTGGCATCATCCTCAATCACCGAGAAAGAAGAAATTCAAGACAACTCCCTCCGCCGGAAAAGTCATGATGACTGTCTTTTGGGACAGTGATGGGGTCATTCTTGTGGATGTGATGCCAAGAGGTGCGACCATCAATTCAGACGCGTACATCAGGACCCTGAAAACCCTCAAGAAGCGTTTTCGACGAGTTCGGCCTCACAAGCATCCAGCAGAAATTTTGCTCCTGCACGACAATGCACGCCCTCACACAAGTCTGAGAACCCGGGAAGAAATCACCAAATTGGGTTGGACGGTGCTACCCCATCCACCCTACAGTCCAGATCTGGCACCCTCCGACTTCCATCTCTTTGGGCCCCTTAAAGATGCTATCCGCGGAACAAGATTTGAAGATGACGAGAGCGTGATTCAAGCAGTGAGGACATGGCTACGGGGACAGGACAAGAGCTGGTACCGGCAAGGCATGCATGCCCTTGTTCCACGCTGGCGTAAAACCGTACAAGTTGATGGGGACTATGTGGAAAAATAGTATGTGTAAAGGAAACATTGATTTATATTGTCACTAAATTTGAGCCATCTTGAATAAATATGTTCTGAGGAAAAAAATGTGGGGCATTACTTAATGAGCGACCCTCGTAGTTTACTAAATCAATTAGTATAACCACTTCCAGATTATACCGATGTATTATCAAACAATAAGACCCACTATATAATTCAACAAAATGCAGTCTTCATCAGATTGTTAATATACAATGATAAATAATACTACTGATTACTACAAAGTACTCAAATAACTTCATTAGGAATGTAATGAAATTTATGATTCAATAAAGATGGGGAACTTGTTGACTATTTACCTATCAGCTCAAGCAGACTGCTAATTCACAGAATAAGTGTGTGTGTGTGTGTGTGTGTGTGTGGGGGGGGGGGTTGTTTGCATGCACATGTGAATGAGTTAGGAATGCGCAACCTCAGGTGTTTGTTTTTACATCAGGAAGAGATGTAAAAAGAAGCCACATTTTTTATGAAGGCTACATTCAGTTTTTATGCATAAGGTACTTACATTGACAGCTTGAGGTGACTATGACGAATGTGCAGCTTCAGACCACGGATCAAAGCAAACTTCATGTTACAATGTTTGCATGGGAACCTCAACAATTTCAGATCATCTTTAGTTGCTACAAAAGATAAAAACAGATTAACATGTGTGTATGTGTGCATATGATAATATTAATGAAAACATTAACATCCTCAATATAAGCAAGAAAGCATTAATGTAATGTCCTTCTGTTCATCAAGAAACATTACACTTTCAAAGACAACATTTCTTATACCATTTTTGAACTTAAAACATTTTTCTTTCCTAAATATTATTATCTTATACACATATACCAGCTTCATTTCTGTCACATTTTTATATTGGCCAGCTAGCTCCTTACAGGGATGAACCAACAATTATTAATGAAAAATAAATATCAAATAATTATTCATCACTTCAAATAAGTAAAATTATTAAAAAGAAAGATCCAATAATTATTCACAAAATCTATCAACACAGCTGTACACAACAGGGAATTAAATATCTGTATCACTGTACTGGCTAATAGGACTTGAATAGAAAATCATTCATACCACAGTCTTGTTAATGATTCAAGTACTGTACATACAAACAAAAGAAATTAAGAGTGGATAGATATATTCTAAACATCAATACACATATTTTCCTAATATATTTTTTATGATTGCATACTTAACTGGCCTTAAAATACACGAACAAGTCAACTGAATTAGCTAGAAATAGTGTAAATCAAACTTGACAGCCTACACCAGTGGTATTTAACCTGGGGTATGCATACCCCCGGGGGTACGCGAAGACATCTTAGGGGGTACGTGAAATTTCAAAAAATATATATATTATTTTATGATAAACACCGAATAAGCAGTAATGTAATTTATTTTATAGGTAGATTATATTCTATGTATAACTTGAATTATACACCAACAAAGTTGAAGAGAAATTATATCTGGGGGTACACAAACAAAAAAGGTTGAATACCACTGGCCTACATCACTGATCTTAATAGTAAGGCATTGCTGCTAATAATTATTTCAGACAGAAATTAGATTTCTATGCACAGAATTACTCATGACTAGAGGCAATGGTACGTGTTACTACTTGATTTATCCATTCAGTTTAAATGGATACTTCAAGATGAGCAACAGGTCATTTATAAGACACCTATTGTTTAAGGGAGATCATGAACAAAGTTAATGATACCTCATGTAAGTTCAAACCACAAAATTCAATTTTTTACCAAATTACATGGCGCTACAACCCAGAAGACAGCCATCTTTGTTGTTTGCACTGTCTCTACACTGGAAATCATTATGAAACACATCTAAATCAAACAAACACAAACCACAGCCTCAACTTTTTTAAAACAATACTGTCATAAGCAACACCCTAATTTTAGGGGGTGTACATCTGGGAAAAAGTGTGCGCATAAATACAGTCTTTTGGGGCTTTGGTACTTGTCACACAAATTTCACTATGATGAAACAAACCTTTCATTCTGATGTATGGAGAACTGTCACTGTCACATGCATTACTGTCCACTGGGATGAGTGAAGTGGCAGTCTTATTGGGCACCTTTATACTGTCTGCTGCATCTCGTAGCCCAGGCACTTTCTTCTTTGAAGTGCCAATGTCACTGTCACTACTTGTGCTGCCAATGGAATTTATGTCTTCTTTTTCCACAAGGGAAAACTTTACATCTGAACCTTTGGCATAACAAGTACTTAAACATTACCAATCAGTTTAAATCTGTGTATAGTGGCAAAGTAGGATAAATTACATTTATTTCCTCATGCAAATAATAATCTTTAAAATTTGGGAAATGAACAGAGGACACAGTACATATTACCACTTGCAGTGATGCTTATGGTGTAAAGTGGACCCCTTTTGATAAATTTTCAAAGGGTGCAAGCAATATGCACTTCTTAATGAGAGAACATCTTAAAAAGAAGAAAGCTTAATTTTTTTACAAAATTATTTTTTCCCCCTATAGACAACTAATATAATAAACAATAAAGATTTTATTAAATATAAAAATACCCATAATTTAAAATTGGAAGTGTTTATTGAAAATAAATTTATGTATACTCTGTACAACAGAAATGAAGTTCTTGAAACATTCTGTCCCAAACTGGAAGTGATGTAAACATTATTCATAGACTCCTTGCATTTGTCTGTATGTGACTTTTCTATACATTCCATGAATACAATGATTTATGCCAGACGTCTGTTAAACGAAAACATCAATATGCCTGCCTAATTAGGGGAGGGGGAGAATAAATGTTAATGACTTTTCCAAGTCCTCTGAAAGCAAAACAGAGGTGAATGATTTTCTTTGGTTGGTTGCCCAATGTCTAAATACTGTATTTCTTTTATTTTTCCATGCTAATTGTTAATTGAATCCAACAAACAAAATCATTTGCACAATATACACTTCAGAATTTTTTGTTTTGTTTTGCAGAGTATACTAATGACAAAAAACAAGAATTACTATGTTAGCCCATAAAGGGGTGTTTTCAAGACCTGACATCTTTAATGAGATTTCCAAAATCTTTGAGCTTCAATCATGGATCTCATTCATCTCAGCATGGCATTACATGCCAATGCACCACAAATAATAATAATGACGATTACCTTTCGCTTATATACAAACAGTTACTGGACTATGTGTGCTTTACAAACAATAATTAGACAATCTTTTTTGAATATCACAGTCTGCATATTTCAGTATCCATTTCCAGTTGTCCTTGGTACAAGGTTCACATGGAATATTTGAAACATACATTTAAATAACATAACAAGTGTACAATTTCAATGATTGTCTCAACCCTAGGGTTTGTCGGTTTTTAAAAAACAGGTTTAAAAACAGTTTTTTTGGATAAATTTGTAAAATTCGAAAACCGGTTTTTAAAATTTAAAAAAACCGGTTTTAGATAGTAGAAGTAATATGTAAAAAAATTTCTGTTAAATGAATTAAAAAATTTAAAGACTGAAATTAGTTCCAAATTATTAAATGCTTTAGAAGAACGAATTCAAGAAAGAAGACACGTTAGATTGGTAACCCTTTTCTATATTTGCAAAATCCAAAAAACATTTCAACAAATAAATCTAGTGTATTTCTACTAGCTTTGAAACATGATATTATTAAGTTATCTGGAAAAATATTGTCTAGAATATATCCAAATTCTTATATGGCAACAGATTCTGATGATGAATATATCGGAGACGGAGAAACTATTAATCAGGGCAATGCTCTAAAAGAAGCCATGGAAAAATCAATTCATAGGTTTCTTGAGAAACCTGAAGAAATAATATCAAATCCAAAGACACTGAAGGCCGAATTTTCAGTATTTGAGGCAACCAATAAAAGAACAAAGAATTTAGATTTATTATTTGATATACTGAAAACGATAAAACCAATATTAAGTTTAAGGTTTATATATTTTAATGATAAAACCAAGTTCAGTAGCCAGTGAGAGAGTATTTTCTGTTTCAGGCAATTTTGTATCCAGAATAAGAACAAGATTAAGTAATCGTTCAGTGGACATTATGTTTTTTGAAATCATATTTCCTGAAGAAAAATACTAAATGAAATAAAAATTTATATTTTGTACGGATTTTAGTTATTTTAGTTTTTATTTGGTTTTGTATGGAGTATATTTTATTTTGTTATATTTTTGCAGTTCCATAAATATTAAATAAACTGAAAAAGTTTAAAATATGTATAAATATTTTTTACTGTTTTAATTTTTTTGTAAAAACTCGAAAACCGGTTTTTTGGAAATACTGGAATTCGAAAACCGGTTTTTGTATAAACCCTACTCAACCCACTACCCACTGAATAGGAGGCTGGGTGGGCCCCAGAGCCAGCCTGGATGCAGAGGCTAGAGGAAAAATCTTCTGCCCCTGTTGGGGATTGAACCCCTGTCATCCAGTTTGTAGTCAGTTACTATAGTGACTGAGTTACACCAGACCTGTGGGACATTTAATTCTTACTCATTCCTGGGGACAGAATATTTACATATTTAAGCTACAAAATGAAATATTTTGTTTGGGAATGGAAAACACTGTTTCCGCCTTGTGATATTAACATTATGTTCAGAGAAGTACACAGAATTGGAATACTGACACCAAAATATTTTAAAATTAATTTTGGCACAATAAACTTATCAGAATTATGAAGGAATAGTATTTTATTTCCTTAGAAATTAAGCTTGGTATATTGGTAGTCTCAGAAATGTACCACAAAAAGTCCTACAACACATGCATCAGAACGTTACACAAGAGTCACTTCCCGCACTTCAGGCACACAACAAACCACTTCTGTGGCCATGCTTCCTTCTTAGAAGGTGGATGCTTGCCTATAAAATGCCTTTCTGTTAGTCACTGTGTTGTCAGAAGATACACGGCCTAGCACATTGCACTCCAGCACATATTTCCCAAACAGTCCTTCAACTAACAGAATTCTGAATGATAGCTGATCAATTCTTTTCCCAGTGTTATTTGTGTAACATCTTGACATTCAGAAGCCTGAAAAACAGCTTCATACACCACTTGTTCATCCACTTTCTCTTAAACAAATGAAAGTGTAGCAGTTGGTCTTTCATGTCAACCACTCCCATGAACTGATTGTAATCCAACACTGAAATGGGGCTGACTGTTTCTTTGCCTCTAATTGCAAGTCTTGCCATCATGAATGTGATCTGTGGAAATCACAGTGACAATATTCTTGTCACTCTGCTTTGTGGCAGAAACAGGGCCAGAATGCTGCACTATTATTTCACCTTTTTTTTTATTTTGGTGTCTTTAACTTTTTTAGGAACATTTGGAATATTATTATTTTGGTTCAGTTTTAGTGTACTGACACAGTCTGTCTTATGTACAGTCTTAAGTGTTTGGGCTAGACAGGGTAAGTTATAGAACTTATCCATCCACACCAGTGGCAGTGGAGCCACTTGTGAGGTCCTGGTGAAACTGTTTAGTGAGGCCCCTTGAGAAAAAAATTTATGCAAGGCATTTTAGGTTATTTAAGTTATTATGATTTTAATAATTATAATTTTTCCTCTCTAGACAGCCTTGTTGTTTTATACAATGCTTTAATTAGGTCAAAGCTTGAGTATGCCTTGGTCGTATGGAATAATCTTACACAGACAGATTGTAATAAATTAGAAAATATTCAAAGGAAATTTGCCAGTTTGTGCAATTACCGATTTTTTTTCAGTTTAATATCACACGTAAATATGAATTGATCTTATCTACTTTAAATTTTATAACACTTTATTACAGACGACGACATCTTGATGCTTTATTTCTTGTTAATGTCTTTAAGGGCAAAATAAATTGCCATTCCATTATGGACACTGTTCGTATGCGTGTGCCGGAGAGGCAAAGAGAATTTTCTACTTTTAGTGTGAGCAGTGCGCTAAGACATACTCCTTCAGCCAGGTGCGTCATCGTTGCAAATGACATGTAAATCTTTGGAAATATTTAGTATAAACACTGTCTCCCTTGAGGGCACCTTCTCAATAAGGGAAATGATCCAGATAGGTTGTCTTGATAGATGATCTAGCTAGGTTATTATTTCCTTGTATTTCTTCAGCATTTTACATTTATATTAGTGTTTCCCTAGGTGGATTATTTGCTTTTATTTGTATTTCTTCATTTATTTTGTGTATTATATTGTTTCTATTTTGGGTTTGCCTATATTTGACTGTTATATTTAATACTGCACATATATATGTTTAGTTAATTTGTTTGTGAAATATTTTTCATTATTATTGTAGTGCCTCAGGGTTTTCACCCTAGGCCCCTTACTTTTTAATATATTTATTAATGATATTTGCGACTCCATACATAATTCACAGTGATGACTTAAAGATATTTTGTAGTATTAGCAATGTTCAAGACTGTAAACTGTTACAGCACGACATCCATTCAGTGCAAAATTGATGTCTTGTGAACAGGATGCAACTTAAGTAAAACGACTGTTATACCATTCACCCGAAAGACAAACAGTATTTACTTTAATTACAAACTGTGTAACAACCTGGTGGCTCGCTCTCATTGTGTTAAAGATCTTGGTGTTCCATTGGACTGCAAGCTTTATTTTCACCAGCACATCAACTATATATTCTCACAAAGCTTAAAAATGCTTGGTTTGATTCGGTACATTACTTTTTCCTTCTCCACTATTGATAGCCTTTTGTACAGTACCTTAGTCCGTTCTAAAATTGAGTATGCATCCGTTGTTTGGAACTCTATTACTAATACTGACTCCTTTAAACTGGAAAGGATTCAAAGTAAATTTGTAGTTCTATGTTACACTAGATTTTTTAATGGCATTTGTGCCTATAATTATGATGATATATTAGTCAGATTAAATTTCTTATCGTTGCATTTAAGGAGGAGGCTTTTGGATGCGCTTTTCCTCGTTAATGTTTTTAAAGGCAAAATTAGTTGCTCATCTGTTTTTGATACAGTTAGTCTCTGCATACCCACTAGGTCCATCAGAGACTACTCTACCTTTACTGTACAACGTAATTTCAAGGCCAGTCGCTCTGCCAGATGTGTTTCTGTTGCCAATGCAGTCTGTATGATCATCGACACCTTTAACAAAGATTGTGTTTTGCTTACTGATGTCAGTCAGCTTCTTAAACAATAATCATTGTTTTTTATTGTTTATTTAGTATAACATTTTATTTTGTATGTTTGTCCAAAATTGAACTGATTTTAATTTAATTATTATTTTACTTCTGCATAATAAGGGGTCCACAGTCGCCGCGCAGTCTGAGGCGTGGGCCTTGTGCCACTTGGTCGCTGGGACCGTGGGTTCGAATCCCACTCAAACCATGGATGTTTGCCCGCGTTTTTCTGTGTTGTGCTGTCCTGTGTACAGGTAGAGGCCTTGCAACAGCCCAATCCCTCATACAAGGAGTCCTACCGAATGTCTATAGATCGAGCCAACTTAAAGTTGGGACCCGTAGTGCTCAAGCACTTGAAGAACGGGTCGTTCCCAGTATCCATAATATTTAGCTCATTTACTTATTAATTATTTTGCAATAAATTAATATTGTAGACTTATATATTCAGTTCATTGTTTGTTTGCTTTTGTATTGTTGTTAGTGCTTGCTTGTTATTGGCCTTTTTGGCTGTCAAGCACTTTAATAAATGAATTGAATTATCATGTTTGCCTGTTATTGGCTTCTTGCTGTTGGCAAACACTTAAATAAATAAATGAATTGAATTGAATGATTTGAAAACCCTCTCTCTAGAATTGACTCCTCTGATTCATGCAAATCATCTACCAGCTCTCCATTTTCACTTTCACCTAAACCTTTGTTACTTGAACTTGCATCATCATATCTTAAATAATTTTAAAGTGACCCATTTAATTCTAGATTCTGGGTCTGCCAGTTTTGAGTTTAATTCCAGACAGGGTACCCCAAGATGGAAGCTAACTTGACATTTGGGCTTTACTTCTAGTTTATATGCTGAGGAATGGGCTTAAGACAGGTTTTTATATTAGACAGCAACTTTCTTAATACAGTGAAACCTCTATCCATCGTTCCCGGAACTATCGTTTTCCCGGATGCATCGTCCGTTTTGTTCGGTCCCGAATACATCCCATATAAAATAATGTTACATTTTCCCGCTTCTATCGTTCCTCGAACTATCGTTTTATCGCATCGATCGTTCAAAAATCGTAGTCCCGGCCCACAATTTTCCCGCAATGATCGTTTCTGAGAATTTAAAATGCTAGGTTTTGAGATAAATTAATACCGAAAGACGCACAATGTTTTTGGAATAAACAGTAGCGGTAACCTGTTATGTCGCCCAACCAGCACATTCTTTTGGAATGAGGGTCAGCGGTGCAGGGGTGATAGTTGGAGTGAATGGCAGTGCCCATTGTCAGAAATTTTACGATTTTAATTAGGGTGCACTCATATTTCGTTCCAGCGATGCCAGATGGCATGTGCAGTGTGAATTTCTTCACAAATGCTTTTATTACAAGTACAAAGGAAAGGCGAAAGTGCTGCTGTGGATGTGGAAATAACGGAGCTGTGGCTCGAGAGACTGCCAACACTGCTGGAGGGATATGAGCCGCGGGACATTTATAATGCGGATGAGACCGGACTTTTCTACAACGCCCTCCCGGATAGGACTCTGGCATTGAAAGGTGAATCTTGCCACGGGGGAATACGTGCAAAACACCGAATTACTGTTCTTCTGTGTGTTAACAGTGACGGTAGTGACAAACGGGTTCCGATTGTAGTTGGAAAATCACGAAAACCGCGTTGTTTCAAAAACATGAAAAAACTTCCGGTGAAATATCACGCCAACAAAAAGGCTTGGATGACAACAGACATCTTTACGGCGTTTTTAAGTTCTCTGGATGCCTCCATGGGCGCACAAGGCAGAAAGATTTTGCTGTTTGTTGATAATTGTGCCGCTCATCCGAAGGACACGACATTTCTACGAAATGTGAAAGTCGTGCAGTATCCAATGTAATGAAATTATATTAGGAATTCATTACATGTATGTTACATTTGAAAAATGCTGACAACTGAATCTTGGGAAATCTGGGGACTTTCTGACTAAGACATGCCAAGCATATGTTCAAAACAACAGAGATTTTGGTAAACAAGGGCAGTCATCACCACAGTCTTTCAATGCCTGCAGATACCATTTAAACACTAGAGAACTGCTTCATGTTGTCATGACCAACCAATGAGTTTGAAGCAGGCTCCTCACATCAAATTTGCATCATTTGAATGATACTGATTCTGCCAATAGGTAGACCATTTAAAATTCAAAGTTCTGAACATAAATCTCATCTCCACCCCATGTGCAAGTAGAAGTTTGTTAAATGTCACCTCTACATCTTCTCAGACAAAAATCATCCCACTTCAGCTACCATCCGAAACTAATCAAATTACCCTGAGATATAATTAATACCCATTCTAAGCAGCCGAAGAACCACGGGTATAAAAGGAGGCAGTGGACTATTAGAATTCTTTTGCAGTAACTCAGCTTTTTGGTTTGTTTTAAATGCAATGGATTCAAATTTCCTTCCTAAATCATCCCTTATCTTATGTTCCCCACCAGTTCTTGGCCCACAACAATTAAAGTACTTAAATTAAAAGCGGCAGTCAAACACACATAATATAAACATACAAACCCAAATAACACCAGCACTGATTAAACTAATTAAATTCAATGTGAATGCAATAAAACAACATGTAAAATGCCATTTATAAAATTTTTGAAGGTCCTTCAGAAGATGTATCAATTCGGAACAAAAATCTGCTACACCAAAAACTGCAGACAATATACAGTACTGTGCGAATTAGCTGGGACAAGCGAAGGAACGCTAAGTCCAAGCCCTGCAATGGACACGCAATCCCCCAAACACCCACCCAAGGTCATGTTTTGGGGATGTTTCACAGCTTCCGGGCCACAGACGCTTCACCCCATTGAAGGAATGATGGACAGCAAAAAGTACATAGGCGTTCTGGAGGTGAAAATGGTCCCAACACTGCGGAAGCTGTTTCCTAATGGCGATGGGGTATTTCAACATGATCTGGCTCCATGCCACAATTCTAAGCTTGCTAAGAGCTTCTTTACCCAGCAACATTTGAAGGTATTGGAGTGGCCAGGAAATTCACCCGATCTAAACCCCATTGAAAATTTGTGGGCCATTATTAAAGCGCGCATATCTAAGATGGATTGCACGACGAAAACCAAAATGATAGAAAGTGTCATGAAAGTGTGGTACCACGGCCCTGAAGTGACGGAAATGTGTGGAAAGCTAGTGGCATCAATGGTTGAGAGGGTGAAAGAAGTAATTAAAGCTAAGGGGGGTCACATTCACTATTAACTACACTATTAAACAAATAAATATTTTAGTTGAGTCTTTGTTACTGTATTTTCCTATTGTCCCAACTAATTTGCACAGTACTGTATATAAAACCTTGCAAATTTAAATCATAACATGCAAATACCATTAAATACTATACCCAAATTACAAAAATGATGTTTTTAGCCCTTTAAAGTTAACCAAAAATAATGTCTTATGCTGCAAACTAAATTACAAAACTTCAAGCCAACACATATTTGTGTTTTTTGTGTACCAATTGGATTTGATGCTTATGGGCCCAAGTGATTGCGGAGATGGGAGGGGAGGGGGGGGGGGGGG
>NW_019060023.1:938391-968779 GCF_000696155.1 Zootermopsis nevadensis
CGGACAGCGAGTCTCCTGCAGGAGTTCAGCTGGGAGGTGTTTGATCATTCACCCTACAGCCCGGACCTCGTTCCCAGTGATTTCCATCTTTTCCTACACCTCAAGAAATTCCTGTCCTGTCAGCGTCAGCGTTTTGAGAATGACAGAGAGGCGGAGATGGTTGTCACACAGTGGTTCCAATCCCCGGCGGCAGACTTCTACGACACAGGTATTCAAAAGTTGGTCCTACGGTATGACAAATGTCTCAATTCCGGTGGCGAATATGTTGAAAAATAGCTGGACACTTGCTGTATCTGTTGCAATAAATATTTCCATGAAATTGTGTTTTGTTTCTGTAAACGGCCCCAGGGAAACTTACTTTGTAGACCAGCCTCGTACTTGCTTATCATTCACAATCATCCTACCATTTCTAATTCAATGTTAAATAACCTTAGCAGTTGATAGAGCCTCATAAAATAACTGAAAAAGCAACAATTAAGAAATTATCTTGCCTCCTTCAAGTGATGTGCTGGCAACTGTTTCAGTCTTGCCACTGCTTGACTCCATCTCTGGTTCTCTAACTATGTGAACAAATGGTCGTTTTTCTGGATGTTTGTCAGCAAGATGTCTCTCCACTACATAACGTTGGAAGTGGTAGTACATGCAGTGAAGACACTTGTAAAGACGACTGTCATGCATCTTCAAGTGAGCGCCCATGCGCTCAATGGACACTATTTGAGCCGCATTCTCCTGCAGGGCTGACTCAGGACAGTGAGGACACCTGTGGGCCACAGACTACAGATAACATATTTCACTCAATTTTAAACAAAAGCTCGGTTTTCCATACTGATACCATAATTATAAAGACTGTATTGAAAATGGCATTCTGGTGCTGGTAAAAATAAATAAATATCTGGTTATATGTACTCTATTTATATACAAAAAGGATACACATTTTATTACAAAATTTCCATCCAAAAATTAGCATTTAATCTATATTCAGTGCCAGCCTGTTTTCATTCACAGAACACCAAAAATTTGTGAAATATGACCTTTAGCATGTCCACTTTTCTGCTGTCTCCCTATCCGTTCTCCACATATGCTATATGTATTTATATATGCGTCTGTCTGTCTACCTAACTACTTATCAACCTACCCACCCACCAATCCATCTATCTACACATACACAGTGCGGCAACTAGAAAACGGGACTGATGCTGGAAGAAAATAATGGTTCCATGTATGAGTAATTTGAGCATTGTTTAAACAAAGTAGCTTCCTCCTGCATCTACACACAACGATCATGAAGCAACTGGATGGAATGGCGGATGGCCGTGTCTGGAATTCTGTTCAGTACTCTCGTTACAGCCCTTTGAATGGCGTCCACGTCAACAAAATAACAGCCTTTCAGTGGTGCTTAGAGTTTTGGAAACAAAAAGAAGTCACACGGTGCTAAGTTCGGTGAATACGGTGGATGTGACAACACACAGACTTTTTTGGTGACCAAAAACTCCCTAACAATGAGAGCTTTATGGCTTGGTGCATTGTCATGCAACAGGAACCTAGTGCAATGTTCTTGATACTGAGGCCGTACATGACAGATTCTCTGAAGCAAACGTTTCAAAATGTCCAGATAGTAGGCAGCAGTAACTGTCTGGCCACTGGGTACGAACTCTGTGCACAATTCCCTCGCTATCGTAGAAAATGATTATCATTGTTTTGATTTTTGATATTTCTTGCTGACTTCCACTCTGCACTTTGTTGCTTTGTTTCGGGGTCGTATTGGAAACACCACGCCTCATCACCCATAACAATCGAATTCAGGAAGTTGGGTTTGTTTTCAGTGGCCTCAATGAGTTCCCTGCAGTGTTCAACTCAGAGCTGTTGTTGATTGTCTATTAACGAATGTGGAACAAACCGTGCACAGACCTTACTTTTTTTCAAACCTTTCCTTATTACTGCACAGATCCTCTGAAATCATTCGAAGCGTTGCACATCGGTCATTGGTGATTATTTCCCACACGTTTTCAATCAACTCTGGCGTTCGAATCGTTTTTGCTGGGCCAGGATGTTCATCGTCTTCCAATGATTCTCTTCCATGGCAGAAACGGTTATGCCACTCAAAAAAACGTGTACGAGACAGACAATTATCTCCGCACACTTGCTTAATCATTCGAAACGTTTCCGTGGCACTTTTGCCCAGCCGAACACAAAATTTGATGTTCGCTCTTTGTTCCATTCTTGCTTCACAACACAACACACAAGAGAGTCGTCTACTTCGGCTCACACCATGTTCTCAAAAGGCGGCAATGTATGATGACCTTCAGTGTAGCACTCTAGGAACAATCCCTCTTTGAATTCATATTCACTTCTGGTAGACGGCAACACCAGTCCTGTTTTCCAGTTGCCACACTGTGTATATACATGTATGTGTATATGCTGGAACGATGTAAAATATTTTGATAAGAATAGGATAGTATGTAAGCAGCAACTTCAGAAAGTTCCAAACAGAAGCAAATATGGTCACACTAAGGTGAGTAACTTGGAACATGCTTGTGAATGTTGAGACATGCACACACCCCTTACATTTGTCACAACTGATCATCTGGCATCAAACCAGAAGGCATCATATATAAGTCCTGGGTGAGAGTGCAGTGCATCAAAGGTTTTGAAGCAGGGAAATGCAATGACTCAAGCAACAGGTGGTTTTATTTCATAATTCTGTCAATAACTCAGACTATATAGCATCAAATGGTAGGATTACTGAAAAATGGAAAAAAAATACCTCAAAGGAAGTGGTAGCAGACCATTTAAAGGTCCTTTACCAGCATTTGCCCAGATGAACCACAAAATACACAAAAAATCTCAAACATGATAGTGGGTCGACAGGCTGAGATTTGAATCCAGGATGTCAAATACAAAGCAGTGATCACCACTCAAACACATCATTCAGTTTTCAGAAGTTCTGAAGATGCACCACAATTATCAATAAAGCACACCTAGAATGCTGATGCAGGAACAATGAGATTGCATGAGGATCAGCAGTAAGCCCATCAATGCAACAGGCAATGATACAAACTTTCCTAGAAGCTGCCTTACAAGGCTACAAGGTTACCTACTCGCACTGAATCAGTTTTGCAGCACTCCTAAAACTTTGCTTAACACACACTGTGCCGTGCATAAATTACTATGCTTGCTGTCCTGTCTGGCAGTGTTGCAACTCAGTCTTTGATGTATGCATGTCCATCTCCACTTTTTCCCTCCCTGTCATGCCACTGATCACCTCGTGAGATAGTGACTTAGTTCAGAATCCCATCCAGTGTACATGTGCAAAATTATGTCTTCATCTGTTTTTCACAATCTTGTTTCAGCTACTGACAGTTTTCTAGGTTCATAACAGTCCACTAACATGGCATCTAACAGGGTAATTTATTTTCAGTGGTACTGCCATTGTTGTCTTTCATGGGGTCACCAATTCCATAGACATTGCCCCGATTCTTGCGGCTTTTTTTTTGGGAGGGGGGGGGGTGTCTACTGCATGCACACTGTTCTGGTATGTCCAAGTTCAGTATATTTATTCTTTTTCTAAGAACATATATTCAATATTTACACATGAGCTTCAACATCTTTCATTCGTGCTACATAGTTTTGAGAACTGCCCCTTTTGATCCATGTGCTGACTATGTTTAGTGGTATGACAGAACACAATTGTTAGCTAACATGTGGCTGTGTGTCACTCATGCTCCAAACTGAAAATTTGATGCCTCATAAATAATTCAAGATCAGAAAACAATGTTCAGCGTGAATGTAAGAAATAACACAAAGGGGGTTAAGAAATAAACATCATTACTCACCGATATGCCGTCTCATCAAAGTGGAGTGCTCGTAGATGGTAACGTAACATGGTCTCATCGCAAGTAAGGTAGTTGCATCCTGGAGCCCCACACACATATCGTTGGTGTTCAGGCACAAACCTAGGTAATTTTGCTTGTAGTTCCTCTGTTAGTGTTAGGCTCCCTGCACATATAATATTTTAAGTCACAGATGTCCACATTACACTTCCTAACACAGATACACAACTAGACATGCCAAGTTTGTTTGATAGATGGTGAGGCAGTGTCCATACAACATTTTAAAGATACACTAGTCAAAAGCAATTTATTCAAATTCACTCAAAGTAATGTGAATTGAAAGACAAGTAAGTGTCTGCCATTACTGAGGAACAGTAATAAAGTTACTTCTTAGAAATAACACCTGTCAGATGTCCATCAAGACTGATGCACTGATTCATGACATTTACCATGACATGTAGTAACATCACTGGTGATATGGCACTAATTTCTTCAGAAATTCTCTGTTAGATTATTTAAGTCTGCCAAACATAGGCAGTGGGCTGGTCACTCACTACTCACAAATCCATACTTCAAGACCAAGAAACCTCTGAATGGAGGCGTTGAAGACCCACACTGGGTTGTAGAGCCAAGGAAGAAGAAAAAGTTTTGAAACACTTTACTCTTCAAGTAGCCCCATAAAAATGAAATCACAAGCCAAACAGATTTGCCAAGAAATGTCATCATAGCAGGAATATTTTCATGTCTCTCAATGTAAAAATACTGTCTGTATGTCTAGCTGTAAAAGGCGAACATTCTGAAATGTATCTGCAGTGCACCTTTGTAAATTGTACTCATCACCAAATATAATTAGACATATAAAGTCCGAGGACAATGAGATGGGCAAGGCATGTAGCCTGCATGGGAGAGAAAAGAAATGCACACAGTGTTGGTGGGTAAACCAGAAAGAAAGGGACCACTAGCAAGACCTAGCTGTAGGTAGGAGGATATGAATATGGATCTTAGAGAAACAGGATAGGGTGGTATGGACTGGATTCATCTGGCTCAGGATAGGGACCAGTGGCAGGCTCTTGTGTACATGGTAATGAATTATTGGGTTCCATAAAATGTTGGGGACTTCTTGAGTGGCTGAGTGACTGCTGGATTCTCAGGAAGGACTTGGCCCCATGGAATAAGTAAGAAAGTCTGTTGTGCAGTGATACAGTAAATGAGAACATGAGTTATAATTTACACTGCCACCACAGTTGTTTAGATTAAACTTCACATACACATATCTTAATTATCTTTAACTTACTACCTCAAAACAAACAGCAGGCATACACAAAATTCTAAAAAGATAAAAAAATCTTCTGAACATTAATGTCCAAAATTTGTTAATTTTATGGATAGCACATAATGTAATAAATAGTATCTTTGTTCCTTCCAGGATGCATTACAGTCTATTAACACAAGCCAGATGAAGCATTAGAAGATGTTGCTGTGAATCAAGAGAAAGACACACTGCAACTGAGTAACACAGTCTATGGTGGTGGAACTAGGAAGTGAAATGCCATGAAGATGACAGTAGACAAGTGCAGTGAGAAAGCACTTGGACTTCAACACAAAGATGAGGGGCATAATTACAACTATAATTTTCAGACTGACAGAACATTAATTCAAGAATAATAATTAACTGTACATTTCAGCAACTTGGTGACAAACCTGAGGGCAGGACTGTAGAGTGGAGAGAGTGGATGGAAGTGATGTACCAACAAATATGATCTAGTACATTTCATTTGGTGAGATATGAGGTTCTTGAAGTGGTTACAATAATAACATTCTTCTCGGTTCTGGCGCTGCGTGAACTGGTCAGCAGATGCAACTGTTTTAAGATGAGTATTGTCTCCATTTCAGGGCTGTACTAACAATGTCAAAAATCACAGAAAAGTAGGAAGGGGAGTTCAAAGTAAAGAGCCAATCAGGATAGATTGGAATAGAAATAGAGCTGGGCCAATGGGGAAACTCCAACCAGGCACCAGCTGAGTAGGGGCAGATGGAGCAGGTAGGGTATGAGAGAAGAAGTTGGCCCTTTCCAGGGCCACCACAGGATGGAGTTGACTGTCTCCATTCTTTCAGGTAACAAACAGAGACTTCCATACATGGCCCAGGGAGAAACCATCTTCCTCGTTCATGTTGTCAGGAAGGAGCTCAATCTCTGTTGTTTCCCTGTGTTGTGGCCTGTCTTGACTTCTTGGTCAGAAAACTGGCAATCTACAGCTTTGTCCAATGGTCTAGGTTGATGCTGTGTTTTGCCACTGCAAACTTCTCGGGATGGTACAGACAGATGTATAAGTGATGAACGATGCTCCTTAACCCTTTAACCTTCAGTCTCCCCTTCCATACACCATATTACCTCTGTTTCCTAGCAGTCACATAAGTTCTGAAGATGGAGACAGTACACTTCTCTCAAGTGGCGTCTATGACCAGTCCACATGGTTCAGGAACCCCCAAAAAATCATCAACATTTAATTTTGTTACAGCTATGAAACTGAAATTTGGATTCGAATTCCAAGAAGGCACTTGAAAATAATAAGCTTAAGAAAACATTTACCAAAAATGCTTCTTTATATACTTACAATATTACACACATCGCATATAAAAACATACAAAATAGGCTATTAGAAGAGATATCAACTTAAATAAATAACAAACAAATTTGAAACATTTCCCTATTCTTTTGACGAATTCCAGAATTATCCTTCATCTGTATGTATATAATCTGAACTCTTCTAAGTGAATAATCATGCTGTTCATTGCTTCACCCATGAGGTAATTTCATCGTCAATACCCTTCTGTCCTCTTTCATGTGGCAGAAATTCTGCCATTCTTCTCTTGTACTATAATCTGCAAATAATTTTTGAATAGAACATCTGCTTTTCCTTCAAATTTATAGACATGTTCTTTTGTGCTACTCCACTTTTTTCTCCCAATACCAATTTGACAGCATTTACAACAGGAAATGGAGGAAGGTGCAGTGCACCACATACACCAATGATTCCAACAATTATAGAGAATCACCTTTCTGGATGAGAAGCAGACGATGATGCAAAATAAATTAAAGTGTGTTTGTTATGGAAAAGTTTGCACTTTTAGTTTTGCACTAACAATCACATTTTGCCAGTAAGAGTTATTGTCACACATATAAATTTCTCTCTTTTCCTCACAGCTGAATTGAAAAATGAGCAGCACTTGAAGTTTCTTACTGGCCAAAAAATTAATATAGACAGGTAGTACAAAGACAAGAACTATTATAATAGTTCTATTAAATATTAGACTTCATGCACAAGCACACACCAGCAGTGACCCCCATTCTGAAACATTGATATGGCAGGCACCCATACATTTCAGGTATGTGGATCAAAGGGTTCAGCAATGTTTCTGTGCTATAAATCCAATTTCAACAAGAATTCATGTGTAATTACTAATTCTGTTGTAACAATGAACTGCTTTCACAGGTTCATTGTATATTTTAATTTAAATGTAACAAATGACCAAATTCATTCATAATTTGTACTAACCTGATGGTGTCTCTGACACTTTAGAACCAGCAGCTATATGAGAACTAGCAGCCAGATTCGTCATTTTATCAAACATCATTTCCTTCTTCTCAAGACATGGCACAGGGTTCACTGGTGCAGTGTTAGGTGGCACCACATCTGGGACAGTACTGCTTGTCAGGTGAAGATGCAGGTGACGTGCCATATTGCTGCGAACTTTGGTAGTATATGAACATGTGGCACAACGCACAGGTCGTGTATAAATTGCCTGACGTGGAAGTAACTCTAATTCTTCTGGTAGGAATACCAACTTGTTGCGCACATCATGTGTATCCTTTCCACTACCTTTACCACTGCGTCCACCTTTACCTTTCTCCTGCAAAGGCAAAATATTAAATGAAATGGGAAACTCACAATCATAACACACTATAATCCTATTAAGTTCAAATATAGAAAAAGTAAATTATTACGGTAGCTGATATATCTGTAGGGGAAAATATTGTTAACAAACACAAGTCAGTACAGGTAAACCTTGATTTACGCTGGGGATGCGTTCCTGGACGAACCGGCGTAAATGGAATCGGTGTAAATTGAAACTCTTTTTATAATGTAAATCAATGACATGCGTTCCCGGCACCCAAACATTGACGACTTAAGTTTCTCAAAAATTGGCTTGGCCTTATCCGTGATAGCAATTTCAGTCAAGGGAATGTTTTTTGGATTCATGTTATCCATCCATAGCAACAGTAATTTCTCCATTCTTTCCAAAAGTTTACTTCTGCTATAACTCACTTGCATTGCACTTACTCTCGTAGCCTGTTGCATTGACTGTTTTATTTTATATGAATTTTTCATTATGGTAGTCACAGTGGAAGGTGGCAACTTCATATTCTGCACACATTGCGATGGGTATCACCACCTTCTATTCTATGAATTATGTCCATCTTATCTTCAAACAAAATAGACCTACGCAACTTTTTAGCAACTCATTCACTTCTCTTACCAGACATGGTGGCTCTTCCACAATTTATAAATATAAAAACAGTTGCTACTGCAGAATAGTGGTCGAACAACACAAACATGTTTAGCACACAGTTTTCAGCACATTCAATGTGTCAACAAGAAGCGAACTGAGCGCATTTTTCCTTACTCCCTTAACAGGCTGAATGCAAATGACTCACCATGAAGAGTGACCAATGCTCACGTGACTGTTGCGCAATGTTGGCAGATTTTTAGGAGATTATCTCGCAACTACTTAGCAATGAGTGCAGAGGTGACTGTATTTATAATTTTTATTCAAAATCAGCAATGTAAGAATTACGATTTAGTATAAGAATCAGTATGAGAAACATTGTAAAACGTTATAAACAGTAAATTTCTTCTTCTTCAGTTTTTGACTTGCTGGTTTCAAAAGCTGTGTTATTCTGAATTGGCGCAAATTGAGGTTTACCTGTACTATATGCCTAGTAGGAAAGCACAAGGGGGAAAAAGCTACATACTAAGAACTAATTTTATAAACTAAATTTCCATTAATCTCAATGCTCTGGCATTTGACTGTACTCAAATGTTCATTCAAACAACAGCTTACCATATCCAAGGCCCAATGTTACATTTCACAATATGCTGGTCTTCCACAATAAGAAGAGGCTCCTGCCAAAATCCCAACGTGTAGGACCATACCTTGTGAACTTAAACTGCTTATTCAATATATTTAAAGCTACACTCTGTATTTGGAGACTTTCTCTATCCACAACCAGAGGACATGGAATGCCATTGCAACAAACAACCCGCTTAAAATGGTGTGCATATTTTTGTTGCTGTGACAACTAAAACAATCAAAATCCATTAATGTGAAAATTTCTTAATCACCTGCATAATGTGAGTCAGTAAAAACAATCTGTATACAAACCTACTTTATTAATGTTGTAATAAACATAAAAACTATTTTAAATCCAGACTATTACCACTCTGATAAACATTTCCTTTAAAAAAGTTACAGCAATTTTATAAAACAAACATTTTAATCCATGCACTGCATAATTTTACCTAGGCCCTAGTCAACAGTATAACCTACAAAACAACAGGTGACAGCACTTAAAGATCAGAGAAACATAAAAACACTTTCATTTTGTATGTATGTGTCTATGTCCACACACTAGTCACTGCATTCTACTTCATATGAAATTTCAACAACAATATGGCAATCACAGGGTCCCTATACATCCCAGTTTGACCAGGACAATACTGATTTGTAGACTTGTCCCACCTGATTCACAGTCTTGTCCCACTTTCTCCCATTTATTTCAGCAGAACGGATTTATATGCATACATAAGTACTTCTGAATCACAGCTCATGCTACTGTAATTGTGACCAAGCATGTTGAATAAAATTATGTTCACTGATGGTTATGATGGCGAATAAGGGATAAACATGCACAGCAAAGCAGTTATCAAGCATCTGAGTTGCTAAGTTTCCACTTTCTTTGTGCAGAATTCTGAAATACAGTTGCAGTTTCTAATAAAACAAAATGGACAGGTACTGGCATTAGTAGTGGTAATGACAAAGCCTGTTAATGAGTTTAAAAAGTGCAAATGATTATTACATTTCAGAACAATTTTATATTTGACGTGATTATAATTTTCCATTCACATTAATTACATGAATTGTGCATGAATTGATATGAAAACTCTATCATGTATTACACTGTGTCCGAGCTTCCTTCTCATGCAAGAAAGTGTCTCAGTTTGTAACAAAAGAAGTAACCCCAGGCAATCATGTTTCTTCTTAATTCTTTCTTTCAGAACTAAAGAACAAGCAACAAAACCTTGAGAAGTATAATCACAACACCAGAATGTCCATAAAAAGCAGTTTCATGTGGACAAAAGTAGCACCCTTACCATTTGCTCATGCTTTAATTATACAAAGCTCTTTCTGGAATCAGAACATGCAATAAGATTTCAACACACAAAAACCTGTTCAGCTAAAGCAGTTTCCACATTCCCTGAAAGTTACTAAGAAAATGCACTCAAACTATAAATCTCCAGATTTCACTTTATTACCTTTTGCAGTTGTCTAACATGGCTCAGAACAATGATAAAATAAAATGATAATGGCAATGAAGAAAACTATCACTAAACAGAGAAATTTATCTTCTTACCTTTGGGAACACTACAAACACTGCTGTTTCTGGGTCTGTTCTCAGAGGGTCAAGAGGGACAACTCTGGTACTGCCAACACGGTGCCTTTGCTTCAGATGTTTGACCACTTGATGTGGTACAGGTGCCCGGAAAGAACACAGTGCACAACCAATGCGCCTGGTACCATGTGTACGTAAGTGTTCAAGCAAAGAACTCACATATTTGAACGGTTTCTTGCAATGGACACATGTCAAGCTAGATGAAGCTCTTGCTAGATCACAAACCAATAAGTGATCTTTCAACAGTGATGAATTTTCAGCTGAGAAAGTGCATGTAACGTAACCACACTGGTATAACATGGAACCAGACAATCCCGCGTCCTCAATGTGTTCCACTCCTACAACACCTGACTCATTCTGATTAGCCTCTACAGTGCTGAACACGCTGTTTGCATTCTTAGAATCTAAACCAGGATTCTCTGCAGGAACTGAAATGCTGGATATATTTTGCAGTGAAGAAGTTATACTTGGGGATTCATCTTTGTTTTGTGTGATTAGAGCGTTCTGAGGCAATTCAAAGCTCAACGGGTCAACAGCTGCTTCAATAGCAGCTGTTGTTTTGGGATTACGATGTTTTACAGTCACCAGAGGTTCATGGAGGAACAAATGTGTATTTTCCTGTGTGGCCGAATGCTTGCCCACTGCATCTGTAACCTGACCCACAGTTTCAGTAGGTGTGTCCAGAACTACTACATCAGAATCTTGGGTGTCATTCAATTTTTTACCTTCCTGTGATTTACCATGTTCTTCCAAGCACTCAATATCAGAATCTGACTGAGAAGGATGTGTTCCATTGGACTGCAAACACACAATTTCTGAGATTGTATTAGAACCCAGAAAACAAGAATTTTGTTGAGATATTGGCTGGGTATGTGATATGTCATCATTTCCCTCATCATCATCAATAACAACAACATCATCATCAGTTTTCTCATCACTCTTCTTTGTAGAAGGATTGGAATTTTGTGACTTAGCATCATTACCACCACACTTAGAAGTTTTCACCATACTTGCACTATCGAGTTTGTTACTTCCCTTCCTGCTCAACTCGGTTAGAAGCAATTCAGTAGGGGGACTGTGCAGTACGGAAGAAATGGCTGACACTGCATTCATAGCTCCATTATCCAAAGATGTTTCCTTGGGGGTCATCCCGGTATTTACATTTAAGTTTTCATTTATATAATGTTCATCTAGTTCAGAACATTTAACATTCGAAGACAGAGAAGGATCTTCAGAAGTAAGTTCCATATCTGGTGGTGGTAATATTAATAAACCATCATCTGATAAGCCTTCATCCAGGTCAACAAGATCTAAAGCATTAAGCAAGTCCTCATTATTCTGCTTTCCACGTAATGCAATAAGCTAAAAACAAGGAAATTCAAAACAAAATTAGCATTATGTTTCTAGATAAAATTATATATGTTGTAAATGATTGTGAAGTTACATATATAGAACAGCACCAGGAGAATTATTTCATCTTAAGATATCCATTGCAGTAGTTCATAATGACTCTCCACCAACCAACCAACCAACCAACTCAGAACTCTCTCAGACATCCCTTCAAGCTCTAGAGCAGGCATGTCAAACTTGCTGCCCGATTCAGTTCTCAAATTACACGTGATGTGCTACTCCAAGGAACAAATTTTAATAAATTTTAAGTTACAAATGCATGTCAAAGAGCTATTTGTGTTCCAATGTTCAATATTTAACTTAAAGTGAAGTGTCTCAATGAAATTAATATTAAAATGACAAATTATTCCAGGGAAATCACATCAAATTTATTCAAGTATAAAAATTTAGCCTAGTCTCTTGAAAATCTATTACACAGATACACATTCTATATATACAGATATAAATTTAAATTTTAAGAAATTATCTAATTTTATATCTTTATATTTTTGTTTATAAGCCATCATTGTACTTGTTGTTGCAGGCTGTATCAATTCGATTTCCAAAGTCATGCCTACTCTTGGCCATTTAGCTTTCTCAATTGACAGTGCAGACATGGCCATGCAAAAAATAAATAAATAAGGGGAAAAACCACCAATGTACTAATGGTTTTCATACCAATGGGATTGCTATCAATAATGCAGTGCAACTGCAAGCTCTGAGTCAGTGGATTAAATTCACAAATAAATGAAATCAATGACAGACATGGAAAGAATGATGTTAAAGAGTAACCAACAAATACAAGAAATCACAAGATTCACAGCTGATGGATAACTGAGCACAGCAAGAATTGCATCTCTTTACAGTATTAAAACATGAAAATATATATACAGGTAGCCCTCGATTTACGCCACAGATGCGTTCCTGGATGAACCGGCGTAAACGGAATCGGAGTAAATTGAAACTCTTTTTAAAATGTAAATCAATGGGAAGTCAATTACATGTGTTCCCAGCACCCAAACATTGACGAGTAATATAATGGCATTACATTTAAAGCTCTGAAATAACATAAATAAAATAAAGGGAATTTAAAAAATATATTTTATACACTTACAATCGGCAATTCGTTGTTCCCCGCGATTCTCTCATGTGATTGATGTGTACAGACATCTCTGCTGTTATGCAATAGTTGCATTCATGTAAGACGCCGACCTATAGAAAATCGCATAGTAAAAATAACCCCGGTACCTCCGCAGAGATCAAATTAGTCCTTTGAAAGTTTAAAGCGCCAGGAATGAAACTGCATAAGAGCAAACTTGCATATGCAAAAGTTTGCATTTCACAAACACCTTTTACCGATTCATCGAACTCATTGGAGCACATTCGCGTTAACAAAACATATGTAATTGCAGAGATGACTGTATTTATAATTTTTATTCAAAATCAGCGATGTAAGATTTATGATTTAGTATAAGAATCAGTACGAGATACTTTGTAAAACGTTATAAATAATAGTAAAATTTTTTTTCTTTCACTTTTTGACTTGCTGGTTTCAAAATCGGCGTTATTCTGAATCAGTGCAAATCGAGGGCCACCTGTACAATGGCATACAACCACATAGTAATTCTAAATATTCATACTGAGTTCATGTCCTTAAGACTATAGCCTAAGTCACAGTAGTAAGAACTGTGAAAACTTAAATCTGTATCAGCACAGGGTGTGAGCCAGGGTTATTCAGTCAATCTGACTATGGACTGGGTGAGTAGGGTTAAATCTGCAGCCAGGGAAAGTTTTTTTTAACTTCTGCATCCAGACTGACTCTGGAGCCCACCCACACTATCCAATGCAAAACAGGGGTCCTCTATCCAGGAGTAAAGAGCAACCAGGGAGTGGACTTTGAGCACTCACCCCCACCTAGTGCCAAGGTCAAGTAGGATCTATACCACCCCCCAAACAAATTCAATCCCCATATCTTTGACACTATAAAAGCAGAAGTAATGTAACACAGCCCAACAATTCTTGCACAGACTGCAGCAAAATGTTTACGGGAGAAGGAAATTGGCGAACAAATGTTTGTATGAGAGAAATTCTTTTACCTTCTGAAACGAATAGTAATCAACAACAAACTCACTAAGTGGAGGACTTTTTTACATAAATTACATACACGATGGAAAAAATCAGAATTAATAGTATGGCATTAAATTAATAAAAGTTCAAAAAGTCCTTAAACAGCATTATTTTTACATGTGTGCAACAGTTTTATCACCAAAACCAACCTTACCTTACTAATGCTTGAAGATCGAATTATCACCTTAGCCAACTGATTTGAATGGAAATTACATAAATGGTGATGCATTTCTTCTTTGGTGTCAGTGCCATGAAGACAATATAAGCACTGATAGAAACAACATGAATGCAATTTGTAATGCTGTAAAAGAAGAGTATTTTAATCTATTAGTCATAAAATTACAAATAACATCAACAAGATAGCCATTATGAAGTGAAGCTTTCGCGGTGACCGAAGTTGATGAAAAACTCTCAGGCAACAAGCCGTGTCAGGTGGCTGAATGGTGAATGAACCATTTCTTTCGCCAACGTTTCGAGAGCCATCTCTGCCCTGAGAATGAGGGCAGTGATGGCTCTCAGAACAGGGGAAGAAATGGTTCATTCACCATTCAGCCACCTGACGCAGCTTGACGGCCGAAAGTCTTTCATCAAGAAAGCCACTATCATATATAACTGAGTCTTCAGTAAGTTTTGAGGTACCACTGTTTCGTCTTCCATCTGTTGAGATATGGATGTCAACAGAATCCATTTATCTCTCAAAATGGATGCTGTATGGACATAAATAATGATGCCATCTTCAGTAACAGTAACAAAAATCAAGACAGGAAGTAGTATCTTGTACATTTCTTACAGAAGCACAGACTTGTCCTTTAGGTTTTCATTTGCCAAAACATAGGGTAATGCTCAACATCTGATGCAGTTCATCCCCAAAAGCAAAAGTTGTACAGTGATAAGATGGCAGTTGCAATTTATGTTTCTAAAGCATTAGAAATTTTCATAAAATTGAAGTTTATAATACTGAAACAAATTACCATACCTCAGAAACTGGATGAGACATGTATGAATGTGTTAAATATCTAATTTCTTTCAACTTATGTTGTTTTTACATACATTTCATTATAATATGGTTAGACCTAATCTATAAACTTGTCATCTTTTCATTTTCTACAAATTTCTCCTCTTTAAACAGATTTTAGTATGTCATTCAGAAATGTTAATGAAGATTCTGAATAAGTTATTCCCACTTGTGGACACAACAGACATTTCTCAATGGTTTACCACATACACAAAACTTGTAATTCTTTCTATGGTTTTGGGCGCTTTAGCTCTTTCCTGTTACCATTCAATCTCTGCATTATTCTTTTTAGACTTTTATCAGTCATAAGGAAGATAAAAAATACTGTTAACATCTTCACTGTGGTGACTGAATGTACTCAGTTTCATGCAAATAGTATAACCTTGCATTGACCATGCATACTAACTCAAAATTTCACAGTATTATTGAGTGAATTGTGTTTCTAAACTTGTCCACAAGCTTCCGCTATTTTTAAGGAATAATTGGAAATATATTGGTGACAACATAAATAAATAAGCATTTGTATTCCCTCTGCATGCTGTGCAACCAGTACCATACTGATTTTTAAGCAACTAATAACAAAGACACTTACAGCTAGGAGACGATCAGACTTGAAACTTTTACTCTCGCATATGTGACATGAATAGATGGCAAGCTGAGAATGTTCCTTCTCCAAATGGTACAAAAAATGATCTGAAATGTAGAATACAGCACCACAGTTGCCTGAAACAACAAATATGATTTCACTTTACAATGATCTGGCTACCAAATGTAAACAAGAAATAAACATACAGTATGAATGTAGGCAGCATAAGATGTTTCATTTATACACAATCATTTTAAATGAAAAAAGATGTGCACTCTGTGGTTTAAGTCTGAATGGATCATTATTTGCAAAGTTTAACAAAGGGACCACTGTTGTGTTGTAAATTTGTGATCATAACCAATGACTTCTATGTACAGTGAATCACTTTTCTTTCTTTTAGTCTTTCCTTTGTCCCAATCATTTGCATCCCATACTTCCTTACTTTATCTTCATTCTGTGTATGTGCTGTAGTCAATTAGGTAGTTTTCACTTTCAATGATCATATTGGTAACATTTAGTTTTTCTTCTGTTGTAAGTATTTTGTTGGTGATTCAGTCTTACCCCATAAATGTCATAGAAACCATGTCTGTTCTGTCTCCAATATTATAGCCCTTTTTTCCCCCTCCTCCTCCTCCTACTACTATTACTCAGGTCTCACCACCATATTTTCAAGTTGCTTTTGATGTGATTCCCACATAACTGAACACTGTGCTATTTGCAATGAGTCATGCACTGATTTCTCACTGGAATTCACTTGTTAAATGTTTACAGCAGGTTATGTCACTTTAAGAAAAATAAGAATGAATGAAAATGATGAAAAAAATAGGATAATATAGACTTTATACATCTTTGTCATTTGAATATAATATATTATTACGCACAACTTAAACCTTAGCCATATGTAGCATATCAGAATAAGGCAAAATAAAATACTCCTGACGTGTGCTATGTATTAAAATGCATAGTATAAATGGTAGTTAAATTAAATGATCTGACGGCATCCATACTTAAAAAGTAATGCAAACTGTTAATAACAGTTCACTCAACTTCTATGTACGAGTTGTTATACGAGCAAATTAATATGAACAGATTTTTTTTTACTTTTAAAATGCTGTTAATAGGTTTTTATATCCCTGAACATAACTTTCTTTCTGTTATGCATTTCACTAATGAGTTTTGTGGTATTATTTAGTGATTCTGTAAATTTAGTTATGTTTAATAAAAACCTGATTATTTTTCTGTACTCTTTTTAGGAATGACTGATAAGACACGTAAAAAGTAAGACCATAACATTGCATGAACATACTTCACTTACTCAGGGACAACAGTGTTTGGGAGCTGTTAACAAGATTCTGAAACTACAAAATGATTTTACCACAAATGAAGAGGCGATGTGGCTAAAAACATAAAAGAGCTTTTAAAGATGGCATTTTGCAGCTGAGGAAGTGCAAAATTAATCTCTTAAGATTAGCTGAGATGTTCAGAAGGACTTAGCTACAGCTGAAGTTCAAGTACATGACACAACAGTCTGCAAACGTCTAGTGGTTGGTTGGTAAACTAATATGCCAGCTAAGAAACAATTTTTGGCTTAAGTAATGTAGAAACAAATAGTCACTTAGGGCAAGAAATTCAACATTTGGACTGCAACAGATTAGAAGAAAGTTTTATTTTCTGTAGAATGTCATTTTCAGGTTCACAGTTTGAGAGTCACTCATGTGAGGTCAATGGAGAATGTGTAGCCCCAAAGCATATGCAGCAGGCTATATTAAAAAAAATATTCTAGCGCTGGTTTTCATGCTGATACTGGTCCTTCGGTACCTGATAAAAGATAGATGAATGGTAACAAGTACATACCAATTTAAGTGACCAGGATGCTTCCACAACTTATAATTGCTGGTGGATCTGGACCTCACTTCATACAGTGCTCCAAGAAAGTGAACAATTTTCATCTTACATTAAAATAACTTGTTTGGAGTGGCAAAACTCTACAGAAAATCTATCGGCAGTTTGCAAGGACAGGTTGAGAAAACTGGATTCTATAACAAAGTATAAAACTGTATGTGCAATAAGATTATAGTTCCATGATCCAAAACTTTCAGAAACTTGTGGATTCAATGTCTGAAAGGATTAACCTCATTATAAAAGCCAAAGGATGTCATATTAAGTACTAAATAAAATGTTCCACTTTATTTTTGTAATTCTATAACAAAGTAGGAGCTATACTGCCGCTCCCCTCAAGCGCCTACATGGCGTATAGTAGGACAGCTTTGCTTTACTTTACTTACTTTCAAGTTTATGACAAAATAAAACTTTACAAAAAACAGATCATTTGTTCATATTAATTTGCAAAAGACTGCACTTCCAAAACTTGGGTATGTACCAATTACCTTGTCAATAAATTATAACACCTTGTTCGCTCATTATCATGAACCATCATAAACTCTCATACTGTAGTAAAAAATATTCACAACCGGAAGCAACTGACTAACATAACAGAGCAAACTAAAATGCAATATGCATGCTACTTGTTCATTCTTATCACTTTATCTGAAGTGACTCTGGACTGCCTTTTAAATCAAACAGATAGCTAATTCAGTTATGCCTTATCAGAACCCATAATATTTGCTGATGACAGAAATGTCATAGTTTCTAGCAAAAATTATAATGATTTCTGTTCAATGTCATAGTTCTCCCATATGTGCAAATGGTTTACCGGTAATAAGCTGTCCCTGAATCTAGATGAAACAAATGCAATAAGATTTATAATAAATAATTCACAACAACATGCTTTTAAGTATTGGTTATAATGGAAAGTATATAGAAGAGTTAGTACATACAAAATTCCTGGGTTTGCAAATTGGACAAATCATAGTGATAAACTGATAGCTAAGTTGAGTGTAGCTAGACCTATGTTCCATAATGAAGTATGGAATAATTTTTTGTTTGCGTAATTCATCTAACAGCAACAATTGTTCATTTTACAAAAGAAAATCATTAGATTAATGGCTGGAGTCAAACCTAAAAATTCATGTAGAATGATCAGAGATCTTAGTTCTTCCATGTGGATACATATTCTCATGAATGAACTTCATAGTAAATAACACTTTCAAACCAATTCTGCTACACACAGCATCAACACAAAGAATAAGAATCAGCTTCATAGGCCAACTGCCAATCTCTCATGGTTTCAGAAGAGTGAACATTGTGCTGGAATCAAAGTTTTCAAGTCTACCATACAGTCTCTCAAATCTTATAAATAAAAATCCACAACTGAAAGTAGCATTAAAAAATGATTATACATTCCTTTTATTGTTGATAAATTTATGTTTATGAAAAACTCCAATTGTTCATAAAGGTTTTCTAGTCTTTATATACACCGCTCCCCAGTTATATCATGGGGTTTCAAGGGGTGGGTTTTGACCCACGTAATAAGACAACCGCACTATAACCCATGCCTACAATTTTTTTCTTCCAATTCATTGATTCTCGCTTCAAACAGACTCCAAATATATACGCGAGTGAAATCCGACCATATCTGCGATATTTTCAATGTTTTCATCAGTTAATAAGTGACACACTAATTCTTCTTTGTCAATATCAACCCACTGATCGATCATATTCTCTGTGAGTATATATGTATAGCAATTTGTCCACTGTTTTTGCTCTTTATCGGTCACAGTTTGATTATCTCCATCAGCTGTTCTCTCACAAACACCGGGTCATTTGATTGGGGAAGCCTCCTGCGGTGCAAGGTTTGTAAAAGAAAGTTAATATTTTTCTCAGAATTTTGTCCAACAGCAGTGTCAGGCAGTAAGACTTGCGGTATATCCGAAACTGCAGTATAAATGACGGTGTTATATCTGGGGAGTGGTGTACTATAAATGGGTGGTATAATTTATCTACTGTATATAATGGGCAGGTTTACTTGTAGCGTTTCACTACTTTATGGGAAGCTTTTGATTGTTTCTTTTAATCTTTATAATTGTATGAACTGTAGTTGTGTTACATACAACGTATTATTATGTCTTATTCCACATCCTGTCACATATCTTAATGGATCTATCAAATGTTTTATATACATGAATGTATGTATTAAGTATGTAATGGACATCACTATCACAATCTTGTAGCTAGACTAACCCAGATTCTGTGAATCTTGTACTGGTCACAACCACAAACAGTAGATAAAGTCATAATCTAATCTGCTGGTAAATGGATACTGATGTAAGGTTACAATACATGGTCTGAATTTTGGCTGGGCTACCAGCCAGTATTAAGCTTGATTTTCCCATTTTCTCTAGATTAATGAAAGGACAGTTCATTTAAGCATGCCAGGACTGTCTCTTTCAAACCCTTACTGACCATCACACAGTCATATTTCCATCCCAACAGGCAGTTACTAAGGCACAGTCAAGACATCATCTATTTTTGAATAATTAAACTGCATATTCAAATACTATTCTTTTTAAAGCTTGATTAAGAATTTATAATTTCATTAATTTCAATATCAATTTATTCAATTCAATCAGTTTTTATGCACATTCCTGAGCTGCACATCCTGAATTTTCTTTTGCATTTTCAATTTGTGAGGTTTATGACACTGCATTAGCAACAAAAGTAGCACATCTGCTCCTATCTTTCTACGTGAGAAAGAGTCACTGCTCAGATTTTAGATACTGGTGTTTTTACTAAAATTTGAATTTTATTTCATAGTTTGTCGCTAACAGACATAAAAGTAGGGAAAACCATACATGTAACAGAATAGTCTTGTGTTCTTAATGGAAATGGGCAGTGTTTGTGGCCTTAACCAACACAATACATTGTAACAAATTTCTTGTTATAGCTTGTTAACCAATCAGGAGGAAAAGATGTAATGGGCATGTCCTGTTCCTACATTTTGAGGTGATGGGAACACACATTTTCAGTATTTCTCAATTTTAAGATGCCACCAATAGTAAGACAGTCTCAATTTAGTAACAGGTTGTTTTTTGTTGTTTTTTTTTTTTGGGGGGGGGGGAGAACGTATTTTGTGATAGGAATTGTCAATATTCAGGCATAAAACTTTTTTGTTTCAATACTTTCAAAATCTTCTTTGTTGCTACCTTTATGTTTACTGCCCAATCAACAGTGTTATGGACATTAAGATTTTCCTTGTACTTCAGTCCTAGAATATAATTTTTGACACCAATTCTTAGACACCATAAAATGTAAGATGCACCCTGATTTCAGAAATTTTATAATATAAAATAGTGCATCTTAAAATTGAAGAAATATGGTATATATAATTGCAGTAACTAGATCAAGTGACATTTTCTTCAAGAATTTGCATAGTTTTATTAGCAGCTAGCCACAAAAAGGCTGTGAACACAGCCCAAGAGATACAGAGTTTCATCAATCCTGAGCAATATAAAAGCTGACCTGAGATAACCAATACCAGTACTTCACCCATTCCTTCATAACCATGATTAATCCCCATGAGACAACTTATCACCTGATAATGAACCAGATGTAAACAACTACAAAGTAGCATAGACAGTAAAGCAACTTCAGGAACAACCAATGTATAATGTGCACACAACTGAGAGAAAAAATAAGAGAGGACACTGAAGATGTTATATTCTATTCAGGATTTGTATGAAGCAGACATTAACAAACAATGGTCAGGGAGCGACATCATACTGGCATGTACTTTTCCTCCCACCTTATCACTGTCAGCCCAATCCCACTAAACAGAGATCAGAAATGTCATGTGATTCTGAACTTGTGTCACTTGTCTCCCTTTTCTCGTGTGTTTACTTCAGCTCCATGCACTTCTAAAATAAAACATAATTCATTCATATTCTGCAATTTCCAGTAATCTCACTGTCCCTGACCGACTACTAGAAGCATTAAATTTATAAACATTATCCTTTGAAATAATGTTATTAATTAGATAATAATAAAATTACAATTAAAACTGAAAACATGTACTTCACTACCTTGTTCACAGATGTATGGCACAACTACAGAGGATCGAGGTTTTGCCAGATTCACTGGGTTGGGAAGATTTCTAATTTTTTTGCACATGAGAACAGCTACGTGCTCACTGGTATGGCTTGTGTTCTGAAACAAATAACACAACATACAAGATATATATCACCTTAGCAGAGTCCTTGAAAAGCTGGTAGTCCCTCAGCTGGTCAATAAATTCCCCACTTGAAACCTCATTAGTGTTCATTACTCAGGGTAGAAACCTTGAGTCAACTGAATACAGTCCACCTGCTTGATTTTAACACTCTAAAATCATTTGGTGAAGAGTACAAATTACACTTACATACACAATTTTTGTTTCCTAATGTATGATACATGATTTAAATGTTCTTTTATTGCTGATACAAATTTAAAAACAGAATTTTGCCATCACCCATAGATTTTTAAAAATCATAAAAAGATTTTGAATTATGCATACAGCTAGTATTTAAAGAATTGTCTTATTCATTCTTGTCAATCTTATTTGACTGTTTTTATTTTTTAATTTAACTGATGACATTAAAAAATATAACATATAACTTTGTAATTATATGTTCTATCTGCAAGTAAAAGCTGGCTGCAGAAGAATACAAATATTTTGATCTTTTGTCACTGGCAAAAAGATAATGGTCAGTATTTTGCTTCAGCTGGTAATTAGATTTACTGTACAGATATTGATAAGGTTGATTCATCAAAGCTTAGTCTAAAAGCAATTCTTCACAATGGCAACAAGCATCCCTCTATACCAACTGCTTATGCAGCGCACATTAAGGGAACCAACAAAAACATGAAAAACCTACTTGACAAAATTAACTACAAGCACTGTTGGAATGTGAGGTGACTTGAAAATTATAGCAACCTTGTTAGGCATGCAATTAGGATATATGAAGTACTGCTGATTTATTTGCGAATGGGAAAGCCAAGTACTACTTGGTGAAAAATTGGGAAAAAAGTCACAAACTGACCCCAGGTGAAAGAAATTTTGTTCACGATCCCTTAGCTGATGCTGTGAAGGTATTTTTACTGCCACTCCATATAAAACTTAGTTTAGTAAAAAATGTTATCAAAGCTCTGAAGAACGATGGCGATTTTTTTATATCTGCAGCAGAAAATCTCCCACCTCAGTGAGGCAAAGATAAAAGGAGGGATATTTGTTTAGCCCAGTGACCAACTACCAGACTGATTATTTTTGTGGTTTTTCCATCCTTCCAAGCAAATCCTTACCTCAGTACCTTAAAACTGGCCATAACCATTTCCTTCAATATTCTTCCCAATTCATTTTCATCTTACCATTTGAAACTGTACAATCTGAGCTACTGACAGCATAATTTAAACATTAATAAGTAAAAGCCAATCTTGTACCTGCCATAATGGAAAAAGGACTCCTACACACACCCCAGGTCAGATTCCAAAACAAACTGACCTAAACTCACAAACTAATGCCAGATAGCACCTTAAAAAAACAGTTTCTTCCTCCCAACCACACAGGTAGTAAAGCAAATTTACAAACAGTACTTACCTGATGAAGGACGATATAGGACTTTGATATGGCCCGATAGAAACAATATGCACACTGGTACAGGCAGTGTCCATGCTCTGTCTGAATGTGTTCTAGTAGATCTGACATAGATATGTGCATGACACAACAATAAGCACACTGCTGCCAATCAGATAACTTTACTGCAGGTGGTCTTCCCTTCCTCTTCTCTGATGATGTCCTCTGACCCGCCTGATCCTCATGTTCATAATAATGTTTAGTGAAACTCTCCGCAAAGTCTGTTGTGTACGAGCACAACCTTGACATGCATTTGTATAAATGTCGCAGCTTAATAGGCTTTATCATCCTTTGGTATACTATTGGCACTTTGGAAGCTTTTGCATATGATGGTGCTATAGCTGACTTGTGAGGAAGTTTACTCTTTGAGACCACTGTTGACAGGACTGTATTACTGGCTGGTGTGATGGAAGCTGAGGGAGGAGAAAAGTCAAAAGAGGGCTTTGCTTTTTGTAGTATCTTAGCAGATGGAACCTGTATTTCCAATCTTTTCTTGACTGATGTTGAAGATATCGGAGCCTTTGCTACAGACGTAGTTTTTGTAGTCATGGTCAAAGAAGGCATAGTTTTCATATTCACCATTACAGGAGCCTGAGATTTGGTAGTCAACATCACAGGTGATTTTGTTTTAACCTGATTATCTTTAATTTCTAGACGGACAAAGGTTCCCTTTGGTAATATATTAGGTAAAAGCTGATTACACCATACCCCTCCTCCTAACACTCCAGCTGAAAGCCTCTCTTTGGCAACAGTCACTTTAGAATTCGTTGGTCTCGTAATCTGAGCGAGACACACAAGTGAATGAGGTATGTTTGTTGAAACACTGGGTTTAGGGGCTATGTCAGAAGGTTTGCAGCTGGATAATTTTACTGGTGACAACTGTACATTATTAAACTTCATGGGAGAGAGTTGTTGTAATGACGGAAGTATTGTAATGGTTGAAGACTTTGACAAGGGATTTATAGGAATCATGTGCATTGTGCCTTGAGGGCGTGGACCTTTTCCTCTCAATACTGAAAGAGGCAGTGGAGATGATGTTAACAACTGTACATCTGGTGAAGAAGTCTGTTCAACACTTGTGGAGGATACTGAAGTAGTAATGAATGGCACAGAACTCTCAATAACAGATGTAGTCATGGCAGCTGTTACAGAAATAGCACAGGAAGTACCAGGAATGGAATACATGTTGTTTGAAGAAGACGATACATTACTGCTGTTCCCAGAGTCAGAGTTCTCTGATGATTTAGAAGAATTCTGAGGATCTTCAACCGCCCTTAGAATGTCATTCACCTGCAAATGGTACAAGTAAGTATGTCACATAAATAGCACAGTACATCATACGCATCAACTTGTACATATAAAAATAACTGTTCTGTGACCCAAACCTAAAATATAAGCAGTGCCCATTCCCAGAATGAATACATTTTCTACATATATCTGCAAACAGCATAAAGTCCATTTTGACTTTAGCTTTCCTGTATATTTGTTAGAAACAACCTTGCTTTTATCAAACAAAGTTTAATTATAATCCTTACTGTCATTTATGATCAAATATAATTTTAAATTATAACACAAGTCTTAAGAAAAAAGGATGTGATGATGTAGACTAAATTCATCTCATTTAGGGTAGAATCCAGTGTAAGCACTTGTGAACATGATATGAACCTTCAGATTCCATGGGAAATTATTAACTAGCCATGTGACTATTAGCTTCTTAAGGAGGACTTTGCATCACGGACCTAGGTGTAGTTAAATATAAACTTGGTCCACACAGACCATGTAGGACAAAAGAAGGAATAAGAGCACTTTTCGACTAGCTGCCAAACCAATATGTGGAGATAATCTGCAATGTACGATGTGAAGCTAGTAAACATTTAAGGAACAAAAAGTGGGAATATCTGAAAGACAAAATTAATGAGCTTGCGACATATAATTAGCATAAGAACATTAGAAACTAGGGATAAATGAAGTTAATAAAGGTTACTAACCATGAAGTAACTTGGTAAAGGACGAGAATGCTGATCTGCTTGCAGATTCCCATAATATTCTGAATAGGTGGAAGAATTAGTTCTCTTAGCTATTGAATGTTTATAGGATTAGTGATGTTAGGCAAATGAAAATACATCTAACTGAACCATAAGTAACTAAGCCTAGTGTTTTTGAGGTTGAAATTGCTACTGCAAAAGTTGAAAAGGTATAAATTTCCAGGTAGTGATCATATTCTGGTAGAACTGATTCAAGCAAGAGGTGAAACATTATGTTCTGTGATACAAAATCTGTAATTCTATTTGGAATAAGGAAGAATTGCCTCACCAGTGGAAAGAGTCTATTACTGTACCAATTTACAAGGCGATAAAACTGACTAGTAATTACTGATGCATATCACTGTTAACAACTTCAAACAAAATTTTATCCAACATCCTTCTCTCATGGTTAGGTCCTTACATAGATGAAATTATTGGGGATCATTAGTGTGGGTTATAATGCAAAAAGGTCAAACTATGTACCAGATTATTTGTATTCGTCAAATACTAACTAACTAGATGGCTTATGGAACCCAAAGGTTCATCATCGAATTAACCAAAGCCCTCCACCAGTCCCTGTCCTGAGCCAAAAATTATCCAGTCTCCTTCAATTCCCATCTCCCATAGATCCTACTTAAGAAAATCCTCCCACCTACACCCTGGTCTCCACAGCAGTCTCTTAACTTCAGGCTTAACAACCAACACCCAGTGCACCACTCTTGAACCTTCCATGCACACATGCCCCACCCATCTCATTCTTCTTGACTTAATCACCCTGACAATATTAGGGAGGAGTACAAATTTTTAAACTCACCATGCAGTTTTCTCCATACCCCATCCTCTTCTCTCCTAGGCCCAAATATCCTCAACACCCTATTCTCAAACACCTGCAATCTATGTTCCTTCCTCAGAGTGAGAGACCATATTTCACACCCATACAAAACAACAGGCAGAATTATTGTTTTGCATATTTTAATCTTCAGGTTCTTAGAAATTAGACAGTGAGACAAAATATCTTGAACTGAGAAGTAGCAAGCATTTCTGGAATTTACTTTCCTCCTAACTTCCTCCTGAATATCATTTTGATTTGTTATTTTTGCTCCCTAATATTTGAACTTTGTCACACATCTGAAAGATTTACTGGCCACCCTAATATGATTTTGCCTGCCTATCTGCAGACAGGATACTAATATGTACTTAGTATTTTTCTGAATTTACTTCTAGCCCCACCTTTCTACTAGCTTCAAGTAAAACTTCTGTGTTCCTCTTTATTGTATTTATATTGTTACCCAATAAATTAATATCATCAGCATATGCCAATAGCTGATGTGTCCCATTCAATTGCAAACCCTCCTGCCTATCTTGGACTTCACTGATGGTGTATTCTAATGCAAAGTTAAAGAGCAATGGAGACAAAGCATCTCCTTGTTTCAGACCATTCTTGATGGAAAATGAGTCAGATAAATATTTATCTACATGAATTTTACTAGAGATTTCATTGAAGCACATTTTTATTAGACTCACTAGTTTCTTTGGTACACCAAATTCAATTAGAATATCGTATAACACTTCTCTCTTAACAGAGGCTTTTTTAAAATCTATGAACAATTTATGTATGGTCCCACTGTACTCCCATTTTTTCTCTAGTATTACAGATAAAGAAGATCTAATTAATTGTTGATGTTACATCTGAACAAACACTGATGAACCCCAATAATTTCATTTACATATGGAGTTAATCTTGCCAGAAGAATGTTTAATAGAATTTTGTATGAAGTTGATAGTAGAGATATTCCTTGGTAAATACCACACTCTGTCTTGTCCCCCTTCTTATGAATAGGAATAATTATGGATTCCTTCCTTTATTGTGGTATCTCTTCCTTATCCCAAATAAACTGAATGGGCTTATAGATCTCCATATGCCACTTGTTTTAATTAATTCTGATGGAATTTGATCAATACCTGAAGATTTATAACTTTTCAACTTTTAAATGGCTAGTTCAACTTCATCTAAATTAGGTTCTGACACCAACAGCTCAGCCGTATGTATTTTAATCTGTCGAACATCATCAGTCCCATAAACATTTAAGAACCGATTTATGAAATTTTGATAGCCAGTAAGTTGTCATCATCCTTTACCAAATTAGTCTGAGGTTGATATCCTTTCTTAAAATCATTTACGCCTCTGTACAGATTTCTGATATTTTCCCCCTTATTACTTGTTTCAAGCTCAATAATTTTGCCTTTCAGATATTACCTTATCTTTTTGCAAAAGGTTCTACTAGCTTCACTTCTCACATTACATAGATTATCTGTATTCATTTTGTTTGGGACCTGCAATCTCTGAAATTTTGTTTGCTCCCTTCGATCTATTAATTTTGAACATTCTTCATCAAACCATTATTTATTTTGCTTTCTCCTGCAGTATCCTAGTTTCTCTTTGGCTGAAACTTTGATACAGTTTCTGACATTTTCCCACTCCATGTTGATATCCACACTTTCATCATCTGTATCTGCCTCTAAAATTTTAAACCTATTCCAATATCTGCCTCTAAAATTTTAAACCTATTTGAAATTCTGACTTGATATTGCTCCTTTACCTATCCCTCATTTAATTTTTTCAAATAAAATCTTTCTGTGTCAAAATTTTGCTTAGTTTGTCTACTTACTGAAAGACTCCCTCACTTCTGCCACTACTAGATAATGGTCAGTGTCACAATTTTCTCCCCTGAAAGACCTCACATCATTTATACCTGTCTGCCTTCTATTATACTAGAGGAAAAATATGGGAGTACAATGAGACAGTACATCAGCTACTCACAAACTTCAAGAAAGTGTATGATTCAGGTAGAATGAAGTACTATACAATATTCTCACTGAGTTTGATAAACCCATGAAACTAGTTAGGCTTATTAGAAACATATAGTAGAATCGTAAACATTTATCTGACGTTTTCTATTCAAAATGGTCTAAAACAAGGAGATGCTTTATCACCATTGATTTTCAACTGCTTTATAACATACAATTAGGAACGTCCAAGAAACCAGGTGCAACAAACTGAATAAGACACATCAGCATCTGGTCTGATGTAATCTACTGGGGGATAACATAAATACCAGAAGGAAAAGCTAAGAAGCTTCAACTGATGCTAGTAAGGAGATTGGTGTAGAAGTAAACACAGAGAAAACTAAGTATACGTTGAGCTCCAGAATCCAGAGCAAAATCGTAACATAAAGATAGCTAATGGACCCTTTGAAAATGTGGCAAAGTTCAGGTATTTTATAGTGAAAATAACAAATCATATCTGATTCCTGAGGAAACTGAGAGCAGATTAAATTCAGGCAATGCCTGCTACCAATCAGTTCAGAACTTTTAGTCTATTTGTCTGCTGTCTAAAAATGTAAAGATTAAAATATACAAAACTATAATTCTTTAATAGGTGTGAAACTTGGGCTCTAACACAAAGGGAGAAACAAAGACTGAGGGTGTTTGAGAATGGGGTGCTGGGGAGAAAATCTGGACTGAAGAGGGATGAATGAATGGGAGCCTGGAGAAAGTTGCACAATGAGGATCTTCATAAGTTGTATTCCTCGCCAAATATAATTAGACTGATCTAGTCAAGGAGGATGAGATGGGCAGGGCATGGGCGAGAAGAATGTATACAGGGTTTTGGTGGACAAACCAAAAGGAAACAGACCACTACGAAAACCTAGACGTAGGTGGGAGGATAATATTAAAATGATCTGAAACACGATGGGGTAGTATGGAATGGATTCATCTGGCTCTGAATAGGGAGCAGTGGCAGGCTCTTGTGAACACAGCAATGAACCTTCAAGTTCCATAAAATGTTGGAAACTTCTTGAGTGGCTGATCAACTGTTGGCTTTTCAGGAAGAACTCAGCTCCATGAACGGAGTGAGTAAGTAACAATAAATATTTTCAAACAAAAGATAGAGGTACAAAGAAGATAATTTTAGACATACAGAATACCGTATAAACTGTATAATTTTTGTAAGATCTGAGGTTTTCACAGAGGTAAGTATGAAAATTTCTGTCTTCTGGGTTGTTGCGCTGTGTAGTCGGGTCGATGTTAACCAACGTTTGAGAGGTCATACTGTCTCTGTCATCAGGGCAATGAATATTGTGTAGTCTGGTCGATGTAAACCAATGTTTCAGAGGTCATACTGCCTCCGTCATCAGGGCAATGAATATTCATGACCACTGAAACGTTGGTTAACATCGACCAGACTACACAGCGCAACAACCCAGAAGACAGAAATCTGTATAATTTTTAATCAAACCAAACTAAATGAAACTGGACTATCTGGATGTGGTATGTTATCAGCACACACCTCAGCTAACTTCCCTCTTATTTCACACTTTTCCTCTGTAAACTGCCTTATTGACTGAATTGTCATTTCAATGTGTCCATGTTTATGACGGGATATTGTAACTAGGCACACTATCCACAAATAATCCCACTCTATAAGACTGTAACAGTAGTCTACAGACATGTGCAAGAAGCCATGTTTAACATTAAAAAATGTCAGAACCACATTGTATTCATAAACATTTCAGAATAACAATGGTATGTATAACCTATAAAATGAACTCATGAAATGCAAGAGCCACTGATGCACTCACCAATGTGTGATTTTATGTGAACAGATGGCAATAAATACATGATGAACTGTACTGAACCAGATAACAATATTAAAGGCATTTACAATGTTTTGATAAACACTTGACATAAAACAGAGCAACAAACAAGAACTTACATCCTCTGAACCCATAGCATCTGGATTCAGACTGACGACACTCTCTATCCTGAGAAATGGACCACAGTCTTCTTCATTATTAGTCATTTCCTCCCCAAGGACTTCATTAAATAATTGGTTAACTTCTGCAACAAAGCAATCAATATTGGTTACTCAGGAGATGCATGACATAATCCAGATCTTGCCTGCCACATGCATCTACTCTTATAAACGGTAATAAAATATATTTAGTATGTTCCAATTTTTGTAAAATTTAACAATTCAATAGTGTCCTATATGCAATAAACTTCTAATTAACCAGGGATGACTTTTTCTTTACATAAAAGCAGCTTTCTAACCTCTT
>NW_019060023.1:968811-993453 GCF_000696155.1 Zootermopsis nevadensis
GGGTGCTAAACGAGATATGGTCAAAGAATACTATTTCCAGTAATTTATGTCAGCGTCATTGGTGTGGTGGGGAGGTTTGTCACAGTGGTGTCTAAAAGTCATTTCTGTTACATTGTACTGTGTGACAGTGACAGTTAACACTTGTAAGATGGCTGAAAAACATAATATACAAAAGCACAAGTTACTTGCAATAATTGAGAACAGAGAACCAATGGCAAAATTATCCAAAGATTATGGGATTATAGGGTAGAGACTGAGTGACTGTTCATAAATGCGACCGGGCTACCTTCTCAGAACTCTTACCAATGAAGCCAAAAGCAGAATAGCATTGTGGAAAAAATTGTTTTGGTTGCTATATATGGCATATATTGGGCAGGGTTGTCTGTATTTCCAGGAATGCTGGTTAGATAATGGAGGAAATTTCCTCCAGATGGAGAAGATGATGATTTGCAAAGTTTTCATAATGAAGAAACCAGCAAGTCCAAAATTCTTGATATAGTACGTGCTATGAGATGCTTTTACAACATTGATGAAGATCACATAAAAGTATGGCTACAGTGTGTTGCATATTAAGTGGGCTTTCAGCACATGACAGACAGATATTGTTAATGCTGCCATGAAACAGAAGGGAGAAGAAGATGGTGGGGAGGATAACAGCGAAATTTGTACTGCTGTGAGGAGTCAAAACAATTCACAAAAACAAGTCATCATTACAAACTACTTCTCAAAATAAATGTCAGTTGTAAAGAGAAAATCAATTTGAGAAGCTGTTCCGTGAATAACAAAATATTTCGATTAATCCACGTTTTTTGATTATTTGCGTCATTAGCTCAGATAATTGGGAGTTCGCTGGATCTTGTTACTCTGTAATTTGAAAATAAATGGAAAATGCTGTGCAGACAGAAATGATAAACAAGATAGGCAACTCTCGGTTTACGAACGCCCAATCTATGAACAATCGCTATAACAAACGTCACAATTCATTCAAAATTTCTTAAGTTGCCAATAGATAGCGTTCCTTATAAAACAAAATGCCAAACGTATAGTGAAAATAATTGCAAGATTTAAATAAATAAATTTTTAAAAAATTTATTTATTACAATAATTATCAGAAAATTATTATATAATAATTATACTGAACTGTTCTTGGTTAATAAAACTAATCTAGCCAGTAAAAAAACGTTGGTTTACATGCCACACCGCATAGAATGTTTTCTCATGGGAAAGAAATCCATGATTCCCCCTATTATAATAGTATTGAATAGACCATTCAATGCTTAGTACATGGTTTTAATGCTTTAAATTAGTTGCTAACGTATACGATATGTATCATAAAAGCTCAGGAATGCAAGATACACATAACGAACAAAAACGTATAACGAAAGTCTTGGAACGGAACTCGCTTGTAAACCGAGAGTTGTCTGTACAGCACTATAATTTTGTTCTGAACTGTGATTCATGGAATGTATCTAAGAATAAACATTATCACAAATGGTATAGGATTAAGCTTGGCAATCAACAAAATATGTGCAGAATATTTAATAGATGATGGAAACAGTAAAAAGGAAGGAATGTAACTTTGTGTCCCATTCATTATAAGTGTAGTGAACATTCAATTCTAAAGGGTTTTGACAACAGTAGTTTACATCTAAAATAATTCTTTGTCAGAACTTTTTCCATCGTCTGTTCTTTAAAATCACGACGTTTCGGAAGCTGTTGGGTCCCTTAGATAGCTCTAAGCGACCCAACAGAGTCGGTACCTCTCACCTGAAGACGGAGACATAACCAGCCTCCGAAACGTCGTGATTTTAAAGGACGATGGAAAAAGTCCTGACAAAGAATAATTTTAGATGTAGTGAACAAACATAGTATGTACTTCTGGATTGTAATTTGGATCGTAAATACATGATGTATGCACTGTGCAGTGTTTAATACAGACGTATGTAAGCTCCATACAAAACAGAAATAATCTGAAGTAAAACATTTAATTCCCTTGAGATTATAGGATAGGCAGATTTTACCAAACCAATTGTCCATTTATCAGAGTGTACTAAGAAAATCCATGGATAGATTCTTCAAAACACCCGCTTTGCATAAACTTTATAATAATAATAATATATATATAATAATATATATATAATAATAATTTATTTACATTCCATGGATCCGTAAGACAGTCAGATGACAATAGGATGTGGAAAGTCATAATAATAAAAATAATAATAATACAATACATATTATAAAGTACAATTCATACTATTATATAAATTTCACATAATACAAAACAAAGTATTCACCTAAAGAAATGATAAGCTACAAATAGATCTACCCATTATACACAAGAAAAATTTATCACTTATTTGTAAACAACATAAATTCATTGACAGAGTAAAAGGAGTGTGTAATTAAGTATATTCTTTTTTTTCCTTTCAATACTAATGCTTGACCATCCCTTAGGACAACTTGAATAAGCCATCAAATTTAAGACTGGCACTATTCACAGTAAAGGGTTGTCTGTGATAATTCCAATCCCAATTCCCAACCTTGGAGTTATCACACACAATCCTTTCAGCTGACAAATGCAATATTTGTTCTTATCATTATCTATCTATTCCTATATCTGAAGATGTACCATGCCATGTTACAAGAGAAACACTTAATGTTGCCATCTAACACACTAGATAAATTCTTATGTGAGTATTATCCTCCCCCATAAAAAAAAGGATCTTATACCTGTATCATCTTGATTGATGCCTTGTTGCTGGACATCTGTTATGACAGGATCTTCTGCTGGTTTTGGGATGGAAAGAAGGTCTCCACTTAACCTCCGCAAACGGATAAACTTCCTAGGTGCAGAGCACTCAGTAACTCCTTCACTGCTAATAGACTTTTCTGCTCCTCCAACAAAAGTATTCTTTGTTAACACTGCCCCTTGTTCAAGAGGAATCCTTTCTATTGACATTTCTCTATTTCCCTTACATGTCTCTTCTTCTGACACTTCCCTTTCTCTAGCATAAGTCTTTTCTGTTGACAATATAGAAATATAATGTCCATTACCACTTACTGCACTAGAAGCTGTGAGGTCAGCAACGAGATGGAATCTGATAAGATGGTGCAAAGCATATGACAATTTGAAATACTGATCTCTGGGATCAATATTACACGCCTTGCATGACCCATCCCAACGGCAAACTCTATGAGTATTCTCAATGTGGTTTGCAAAATGTGTGCGATTTGTTGACGCAAAGATGCATCCACGAATGCAACAGGAATACAGTAACCCTTCACTGAAGCGTTTCACTTCCAAAGGACCAACACGTACTGATGAGTCTGATCCTTCACTCCCTATGCCACTAGTAACTTGAAGCATATTCCTTCCCTTAGCCCCAAGTGAAATTAATGGAGGAGGTTTCCCAATTGCACTTAATTTCTTGTTGGCAATAATTTTCAAACAATCCGCCTCATTTGTCTTCATTTTACCGACCTTATTTGAACGAACATGCTCACCGGCAATCACGCTACTGCTAAGTTCTTGATTATCTATCTCAGCCACATGTTCGCTCAGGTCTCCAGGCTCTGTATTTGGAACAACTTTCGACGCAAGACGCTCAATAATGTCAAACATTCTACTTGTTGATTTCCTTGGACAAACATCCTTCAAAGCAGAAAGGGTATCATTCAAAAGATTATCAGGGATCTGAGATTCTGATTCCACTACATCCTCATTATCTTCACCCTCAAATCCGAAGCTGATGTCAGAAGAAGATTCATCAACAGTTTCAACATCATCTTCATTCCTACTAAAAGACCGAGTTATCCTCCGCTCTGTTGAATCACCAGTGCATGGCTTATTATTCCTTCCACTTTTACTTCCACTTTGTGATTCAGTAACTTTCTGACCAATGACATTAGATTGCTTATCATCAATCGTCTCTTTTTCGGCTCTCAACAAGTTTTGAACAGCCTGTGCAGCTTCAATAGCTCGTTTCTCGTCTATCAACGTTGACACATCTGCTGATTTCTCTCCTTCAGATTTACTTTCCTTACTTTCTAAAACTTTATTGTGTGTCACAGAATCCACAGCCTTATCATTTATTTCTTCCATTGTGGCTTCAATTGATTTGCTTTTTAAACATGTTTTTAGTTTATCAGATAACTGATCTAATATTGAACTACGGTTTGACTGAAGAAATTTTGGATGACTGTCCTTCAGATTTTTAGCTATTTCCTGCATTTTCTTTAACCTTTCCTTTTGAATAACAGAATTCTCTTCTTCCAAATCATCACAGCATACAAATGCCTTAAGGTCAACTTCCTTTACTGCTTCTTCAACTACTGATAATGACGATGCAGTGACTGTATTTTCAGTATCATTCTTTCCAGTATCATCAACATTCTGTTTCAAATGTATATTTTCTGTATCCATTAAGTCTTCCTTTGTTACCTCATCCGATGATTTAACTCCACCAGCCCCTGCAGTCATACCAACAGAATTCACTGCAGATAGTTCTTGAGAAATTGTACCTGGATCTTCATCTACTGCAATTACTTCAGGTCTTTCGGGTATCTGTATGCAAGAAGAAACAACAGTGTTCTCAGTATGTGTTTGACAAACACCTTGTAATGGTTCAATTTCTGATTCCTGTTCTTTCTTCATGCTGCCTTCATCTAATGCCTCACAGGGCTTAGAAGTCATATCAATATGTTCTGCTTCTGGCTTCTGCCCTGTCACGATGGAGCCTGGCCTTTTAATGTCTTCTTCTGGAATCATTTCATTGTTTGTTACTGGTAATGCAACATTACACACATCACCATCATCCTTTTTAGCAACCAAAGGTAATTTGTAAGTGACAGAACCATTGGATTCATTTGTATCTACATCTGTACACACATCTTTTGATTCTGTACCTTCTGCAGTATCATTTTGACTCTTCATCTTGGACATGTTAATGCATATTAACCTGGCATTGTCTTCTGAAGGATGCCTCAAAGAAATGTGTTTTTCAATGTTCTGCTTTAATAACTGAACATAATTACATGATGAACAAAGATAGCCAAACACAAATTTAGCATTGTTAGGTGGTCCTGGAGTAAGAACAGTAGCACTAATTTTCTTGACACCTTTCAGTTCTGGGTGATGATAATAAGAATGTCCTTTAACAGAGTGTTTTGTACATGCTTCAAAAGAACATTTACCACACTGAAATCGATATTCCCCAGTGTGTGAGCTAAGATGGTCATAGAAATTGAGTGGAAATGTGGCAACATGATCACATATTCGACAAACAAATTCACCTGCTTGTTTCTTCTTCTTCTTCTTTCCAGTTTTAACATTACCATCCTCTTCTTCTTCTTCTTCTTCTATGTACTTACTTTCTAGTGCTTCAGAAATTGCTCGAGTAGCCTTTTCTTCAGGAAGACGTGAAATGAGAACTTCAGAATCTGGATGACTGTTTCTATAATGAGTCACAATACCTTTACACTGTGCTGGACACAGTTTACAGGCATACCTAGCACTCCCATCCAAAGCATAGCTTCGATCAGGAATTGTAGACAATTTATCCCTTTTGGCCAAATATTTTTCTGAATCTGAACAAGTCACCATCTCATCTAACTTGTTTGTACAAATGTTGCTCGTTTCTAAAATATCCTTCTTATGATGCATCTTGTTATCCTCTGTCTCACTGATCTGTTTCATTTCAATGTTATGACATAATTTATCATCACTGTTTACTGTTATGTTTTGTCTGCTGCTTAACAGCATATCTCTTTCTTCCTTACCTTCATTTATGGACACTTCACTTTCACCATTTTCAGTACCACTACATTCATCAATAAGAAGTTTACTACTATGAACTACTTCACTAGGGCCATCCACTTCTTTCTCACATGTAACATTGCAAGCGACATATTTCATTCCAACCTCTGATACAAACCTAGGGCCACCTTTCTTCTTAGCATGATTATTAATAATACCTAATTGCCACTTTGCTTTCTTTTTCTTAACTTTTCTCTGTATACCAGATTTTCTTACCAGGTTCAACATAATTCGTGAGTTCCTTCTCTTAGTAACGCTGGGAACTATAGTAATTTCAGTTGCAATTTTAGGCTCAACAACAGGTACATTAAAACTGCTGGTAGCAGGCTTTGAACGATCTTCACTTTGAATAATACTCTCTTTTAAATTAACTACAACATTTGCAATTTCTGCAACTGCTTTTCCCACAGAAGAGTCTACTGTACCCAGCTCACACAGCTTCTCTTCCGTGCTTGGGGTGTTCACTGTAGCATCACCTGTTTTGAAACCATCAGCAACTTTAGTTAGCCTGTTAATGATGTCATCAATTTTCTTTCCCAGAAGTTTCGACCTTTTTCTATTACATTTCCTTCGAAATGTGAAGCCAATAGGAGTAAACATATTACACCAGTTTGTTCGATGAGACAAAGTACTTGCTACAGATGACTGATCTGATACTATACTCTCAACATCAGTAGAGACTTCATCAATTCTTTCTATCTTTGCTTGCTTCTTTTCTCCTTTTTTAGGCCTACCACGCTTCCTTTTAAAACACGTATATTTAACATTACATCTTGGTTTTTGTGCTGCTTTAAATTTGGACTTACCACTGCTCACAGGAGATGAAGTACTGTCTTCCATTACTGATTCATCAGATGAACTATCCTCAAAATACTTTGTTCGTGGTGATGAAGACATAAGATTCAGTTTTGTGATATCAGTCTTTTCAAGTATTACTCTTGGAGAACGTGTTCGCCTTCCACGTTCTGAATTTGAGGTTTCACTTTCATCAGCATGACTTAATTTTGACCTTGTTCTTATGCCGGGATGTGAACATGATTGCTCTACTGATTTATCACAGGACTCTGATTCCTCTCTCTCTCCTGTGCTTTTCTTGCTATTCCTTACTTTATCAACAGCAGTTTCTTCACCCGAGTCTTCACTTTCTTCTATAACATAACCTTTCCACTTGGACTTTCCACATTTCTTATTAGATTTTGTGCAAGGAAAACCAGAACTATCTCCAGTTTCATAAATAAGGCCATCATCTTTCTTCTTTACCCTGCTGTTTGTCATTTTTTCATCCATTTCATTTGAAATATCACCACATCCTTTCTCAAAACTACATTCTTCCTCTTCATCCTTCATGGTCATTTTAGCTCTTTGTTTTTTGTCCACTTTTTCTTCCTTACCTTTCTTCTCTAAACCCTTTTCTCTTGGCAATTTCCTTGGTCGTCTCTTACCAATAACAGATGACCCATCTGATTCTTCTGCTGTGGTAGACACTTCATCTTCTGTTCTTTTGATAGTGGATTTGGATATTTCATCAACTGTCATTCCAGGAGGAGTTTCCTTAAGCAAGCGGCACATTCGATGACCTGTTGCTGTTACAACTCCCTCACAAATAAACATATCTCGGATGTCTTCTTGCAAAAGCTCAAGAGCAGAACGTCTCTTTGAATACTTCCTTGCAGGCTTTGCTTCATCACTTGAGGCAGTTTGCTTTTTCTGTTCATCTACTTTACTGCTTTCAACCTCCTCCACCTTGTGGTTATCCTCTGAAGTACTCAACTGTCTGTCAACCTCTAAAATCTTCTTCAATTTGGAATCAAGTGTTTCATTGTCTGAACTCTGATCATCATCAGATAAAATTAACCTTCGATATTTAGACTTCTTCAGTTCTACTGATATTTCTTCTTTATTCAACAGCTTTCCTTTCTCTTCCATCTTCTGGTCTTCCTCATTTAAGCATGTATTCTCATTCTTCTTAGAAAATTCTGAAGTGTTGTCATTGGACCCTGAATCTGAGTCTGATTCCAGTATTTGTTTTATCTTTCTCAATTTCTTCCCCTTTAAACTTTCTCCTAGTTTCTCCAACACCTTAGCTTGTTCAACAAATTTCTTACCCTCACCAGTTTCAATAGACTTTCTTATTAATGCCTCAATCCATTCTTGCGTGACTCCATCCTTTGATCTAGACCCTGAACTTGTTTTTGGAGTTTCTGTATCAGAAGTCTTTTCTGATGAAGTACTTTCATTGTTCTTGGAAATTACAGACATTACAACTCTGTCATCATCAGTTCTATCAATACTACACACATCATCATCTTTCATGTTTGCCTGTTGATTTTCATTTTGAGTCACTGGTGTCTCATCAGTGGGCTTAACCACTTCAACTTTTTCTTTGGTGTCACTTACAGTGCATGAAGATGATTCCAGTTTTGGTGGAGGCGATTTTGCCTTTGGAGGTGGGGGTGATTTCGATTTTGGAGGTGAAGGGGGGCGTTTTATTTTTGGTATTCTGAACTTTTGGAAACCATAACCTTTCCCTGTCTTTGGAACAGTTGTAACATCATACAGACTATTTAATGGAGAAACCAGTTCTGTTTCCTTTGGTTTATTAGGCTCAGGTGAGTTTCTTCTTCTATTGCTACTACTGGATTCAAACCTTTTAGATTCAGAATCTCTTCTCCTTTCATTTGAACTGTGCCTGTCGGTTATTCGTTCAGGACCTGATCCATAATTTGGACTTCTTGAACTGGAAGAAATCTTCATGTCTCTATTACTCTTTAAATTACAATCCCTCTTTTCAGGTTCTTCTATGCTTCTTCTTCTAGGATCTCTTTCAGAAAGTGTATTTCCGATTCTGCCGTCCACACTCTGAGCACGACCAAGTGTTCCAGGTCCTCCAGAACCATGAACACTAGCAGCTGACATACTCTGAGGTGGCACTGGTGACCTGTGTCCAGTGAAATGAGAATTAGACATCCTAGGGACACCAACTGGAATTTTACCAACATTATGTGAACTGTTCCCATGATGCTGAACTGGCTGTCCAACAGATCTCACAAATGAAGGATAATTTGCTGAAGACCCACCTCTGTAACAACCTTGTGAGGAAGGTGGTGATTGCCAAGGTGGATGTTGCTGCTGCTGCTGCTGACTGACAGAAAACGTGTCACGTAATGGACGAATCTGCCCTTGAAATGGACTGAATTCATGTTGGGAGGAAAGAGGTGGACACTGGAATCTCATATTATTAGGCCCACGCTGGAGAAAACTGTCTCCATGATGCACAAAACTTTCATCAGGTGGCCTTGGGGAACTGTGTGATAAAACTCCATAACATTGAGACCCTGTCCATCTTGCATGTGACTGTAAATGTGGTGTCTGACTTGTGTGAAACAGTGTACGTGAGCCCTGATGGTAAGCATTAGAAACTGGTCTCATGTACTGATCAAGTGGAGATTGTGGCAAAATACCACTCCTGTAATTATCAAGATGTGGATAACTAGAAGTGTTCAGTCTTGGATCATGAATATTGGAAAGAGGGCCTTGGTTGTCTCTGGAACATCTACGACCTTGGTTTAAGTTACGAGAAAGAATCCTTGGATCATGCGGTAGATTGGGAGTTGGTAAAAGTGGTCTACGGTCTTCAGGTCTTGGAACACCAGAAGAGCTAGAAGACATAGAATTTCTTCCTATTGCAAGGTGTGACTCTGCCTGTGAACCATACTGTGAACTATGAAGAGGAGACATTAAACCAGACTGATTACAATCCTTTGGTGAGGAAACTGGAGACTGCAAATCTGTAGGTTGCTGCCTTGCAGGTTTAATGACAGCAGAACTATTCACACCAACATTTTCAAGTATTTCTTTTGTGTTTGGAGGAGGAGAAGGGAGGTTACGAAGATTGTCTTCCACAATCTTTTGTAATTCCTCTTTACTCAAACTTGACAATATACCACCACTTTCCTTCTTTGTAGTTCCTTGAAACTTATCAAGAACAGACAAGTCTCTATTAATGGATCTAGGATCATCATAATTTGATTTGAGATCAGCGCTAAGGCTTATACACGAATCACTATTTTCTCCTTCTGCAGGAGAATGTAAATCTTCCCACAGAGTATTCTGGAAACTGTCCTCTCGTCGGGGACTGACGCTTGCACGTCTTCTAGGATCTGTTGGTTTCTTATCTTTAATAGTGGGCTTTGATGATGTATCTTTAACAATCCCAAAACTTTTGTCATCCTTTTCTGCAATATTACTTCCAGCACTTTGTCTGTTCTGACCCATGTCATTTCCCTTCTCTTTTTCATTTGATTTTATGAAACTTCCTACTGCAGAATCTAATTTGCTAGAAAGCTGTAGACGATTTGTGAGAGATTTGTCTTTTTTTAGCTCAGAGTTTGGTTTCATCATATCCAGTATATTTCTAACTGGTGATTTGAGTTTATCATCTTTTTGAACCAAACTTCTCAAAGCACCTCCTTTGCTAACACCAACTCTATGAACTTGCTGTATCTCCTGCTCCAATTTGGCCCTTAGGCTCATATGTGCAGACTCCTCCTTCTTTTCTAGTTCCAATTCACTCCTGCTCGTGTCTTCCAGAAGCTCCTCAATGTCAGCATCAGATAAAGGCTTAGTTCCTAAAGCTGGCGGATGTTTAAGAACATTGCATAAAGTTGGACTTTTCTGAACAGATCTTTTAATAGGAGACTTGCACATTGGGCTACTACTGTTTGTAGCAAATGATTGTTGCATAAGTGGACTTCTTGGTGAATGGAGACTGGGAGGTACACTATGAAAACCTGTTGGACTCAGTGGTGGTTTATTTGGAATTGTGTTCAAGTGTCGGTTACTATCAGGAGACCATACATATTTGGTGGGTGATTTATAATCGCTCCATCCAGTACATAACTCATCATCATCCTGTGGTCCTTCACTTGATGAGATGTCCTTTACAGGCTTTGTATTGCTGCTACTCTCTTCAGGTTCACTTGGGTATGAATATTTTGGAGTCCCCTCATATGCCTGATTCTCCCACGGTGGATCTGCCTGATACTGCCATTCCATCGATGGGGATCCCAAACAACCATCTGACTTCTTAGTAGCTTCTGTAGATGATGATGGTGTTTGTTGTTCCATTAATTTCTTTAGTCTTTCTCGACTCTGTTCAAGAACATCCAATGTCTTGCTCTTTTTCTCTGAAGAAGACATATTATCCGTACAATTACTTGTGGTTGAATGTGCATCTCTACTATCCTCAAGGTCACTGCTATATACAGGACAAGAGGTAGTGGATGACACGGCTTTCCCACTTGCACGAGCAGCTGCCAATTTCAGTGATTTCATTATATCTGTTACAGAACTAGCATCTGTTGATGATGTAACAAGGTGTTGATCACTGAAAGAAAAGGAAGTAATTATTACAAAGTGGTAACATATAATAAACTTAAATAAGTAAAATACCACTCCCCACATACCTTCCATCTTCAAAATCAGCATTATCAGAGCTGCTTGGTTTTGTACTCTCCTGAGAATTCCTGTTGATAATTCTTTCTTCTGCATGTTTAATGTTTGTATGCTTAGCTTGTGCATATGAACCCTGCAGATGTATTACCAATGTATTACAGAGAGAAAACTATTGCATAATTATTTTGTTGTGTAGTACTACTTTAAAAGAAATTATTTTATGAACAACTAAATGCAAAAGAAATAACAATCTTCTTTGCACAAAACTTACTTTCTCAACTTTATCGTGCAATTTCTGTAAAACTTCTTCACATCGTTTCAGTGTTTCTATCTTCAACCTACAAAAAGACATACTGCAATACAATATGACCACCCAAAAAAAGTACATTTTTCACAAATGGCGTACTTTAGGGACAATATTCACGTTTCATAAATACTGACATACTTCCTTTTTGTGTTTAAAAGAATAGAATGTAAGCTTTTCATCTTGAGAAGCTGTGCCTCCCGTGACTTGTCACTGGAGCGTTCTAATCTTTGAATCATCATCTCCAAAAATGGAATGTATTTTTGCATCTCCTGAAACTTCTGTTCATAACTGTCCTGTTGATTATCCTGCTGACCTTCATCTCCCCCTAAAAGTGTAAAGTTCACATATTAATTGTCAGATAATATAACACACCTTTACACCTGTACATTGATTGTAACTTGTTTCCTCAACAAGTAAAAAGCACATATGTCCACAAAACTGTTTAATGGCATAAAACACACAAATTTATTACTTATTTATTTAAAATTAAGTAATAATAGGTGATATGAACCACAAACATAAATTAATTTACTTGGCAACTGAATATGTAAAGTTTATGGGAATTATTAAAATAAATTCAGACTGTGGGCTTCTGGGCTACTATAACACAGTCTTGTAGGTGGTTGCTAAAGTTTCTGAGGAACCTATTATATTCTTCTTCAGGATGGAGGCAGTAGGTTCCTCTGAAACACTACATAGCAACTTGGCATCACAGCTCAGACCACAAACTAAACATTCAAAACCATGAAAGCCTCATATTTCATATATATATATAGCACTCCCTCAAAGGTTTACAAGATCAAGCCATCATGGAAAAGTCTGTGTGAACACTGTCATCACTCATCAAGGCCAAAACAAATCATCTATTGCTCCATTAAACATAAAAATAATGCAGAAGATGAAAATAAAAAACTGGTTTCAATGCCATTACAACTTTGTTCCCAGTTAAAGTGTTGCCAAAGAAAATGCTTTTTTTCAATTTGTACATAACTGACCACACCCACCAATGTATACTCTCTCTACCTCACACAACACATATTCATACATGAAAGTAATTACTATAGCCAAGAACACTTTATACAAGTTTAAACCATGGATACATGTTACCTGCAATTGGTAAGAGACTGATGTACTTAAAACAAACTTCTTAAAATAGCATTCTTACCCATTTTTATTTCCTTCTGGTTTGCTGCCATATTTTTGTCAGGCCTCTGTTATCAACCTGAAAACAATTAAAATACAAAATAGTTCACATCAGAGAAGGCTGAATACATTACTTACCAAAACAGATCACATACAAACAGTAGTAACCTAAAATAAAAATTGTGTTACTGTTTCTTTGGATAAATCTCAGTATGATAAACACAAACTGAATTTTGAAATATTTTTTTTATTTTGGTTTAGTTTGGCTCATTTTAACTATCACCTAACTTAGAACTAAATGATGTTTCAGCTATGATTTTCAGTCCTCCAACATATTTTGATGAATCTTGATACCATATTTATATATGTATTACCATGCAAGAGTTTTATTCACTTCAAATCTGTATACAATCCATATTGCATCACCTTAGCTGTACCTTGAGGAAAATACGGAGAATTTACATTCAATATCGAATGTACACAAGCTACCAGAATGTAATGATGTGTTTAATAACTCAAGTGTAACACAACATAACGCAACTTCTGCTTCATAGTTGTGCAGTCTCGGCTTCTAAAACTCAAGTGCAAAGGGCTTGAATTCTGACTGCATTATTTGTATTGTCCTAATTAGACATTCCAAGCAAGATATGAAGAAAACAAATAGACCTTCAACATAAGTCACGGCCTTCCATTCTGAGTTGTAGACTGCTGGTTTGAAGTCACACACAACTCACCGTTCAATAACACCATCCTGTGAATGGAAGCTGTAATATGTGAGAGATAAGACCTGAAGGGTTTGTTGCATCAAAATACAATACAAAACTCACTGTTGTAAACAATGACATTGAGGCCTACCTGAGTAAACATAAACTGCTATAATATCATGCCATCTTACAAGTTTGTAGACTTGATAGCTAAAACTGTTGTCCACCCACACAATGTTCAGACAAACAGCACTTGGTACATCATTAAAAGATTAACAATCCAAATACATTTTTGGGCTCATCTTGCTTTCTTTTCACCTAAGAAGAAAATGGTTTCAGTAAGAGTTTCAGATTCCATAAAGGGACACGTTAACTAACTAGATGGCTTATGGAACCCAAAGGTTTATCACCGAATTAACCAAGCCCTCCACCAGTTCCTGTCCTGGGCCAACAAAATCCAGTCTCCTTCAACTCCATCTCCCACACATACCACTTGATATTATCCTCCAATCTAGGTCTAGGTCTCACCAGTGATCTCTTCCCCTCGGCTTCCCAACCCGGTGCACACCTCTTGCACTCTACATGCATGCCACATGCCCTGCCCATCTCATTCTTCTTGACTGAATCACCCTGACAATAATAGGGGAGGAAAACAAATTTTTAAGCTCATCATTATGCAGTTTTCTCCACCCCCCATCCTCTTCTCTCCTAGGCCCAAATATCCTTCTCAACACCCTATTCTCAAACACCTGCAATCTGTGTTCCTCCCTCTGAGTGAGAGACCATGTTTCGCACCCACACAAAACAACATGCAGAATTATTGTTTTGCATATTTTAATCTTCAGGTTCTTAGAAACCAGATGGGAAGACAAAATATTTTGAACTGAGAAATAGCGAGCATTTCTGGAATTTACTTTCCTCCTGAATATCATTTTGGTTTGTTATTGCTTGTCCCAAATATTTGAACTTTGTCACACTTTCAAAGGATTTATTAGCCACCCTAATATGAGTTTGCCTGCCTGTCCATTGACAGGATACTAACATGTACATAGTTGTTTCTGAATTTACTTCTAGTCCCGCCTTTCTACTAGCTTCTTGTAAAACTTCTGTTTGTCCTCATTGTATTTATATTGTCACCCAATAAATTAACATCATCAGCATATGCCAATAGCTGATGTGTCCCATTCAATTGCAAACCCTCCTGCCTATCTTGGACTTTCCTGACAGCATATTCTAATGTAAAGTTAAAGAGCAATGGAGACAAAGCATCTCCTTGTTTCAGACCATTCTTGATGGAAGATGAATCAGATAAATATTTACATATACAAATTTTGCTACAGGTTTGATTTAAGCACATTTTTTGTTACACTCACTATCTTCTTTGATACACCAAATTCAATGAAAATATTGTATAACACTTCTCTCTCAACAGAGTCAGACCTTTTTGATTGAAATCTATAAAAAATTGATGTATGATCCCACCGTACTCCCATTTTTCTCTAGTAACTGATGGATGCAGATCTGATCAATTGTTGATTGAATTTTGTATGAGGATGATAGTAGAGAAATTCCTTGGTAATTACTATGCTGTCTTGTCCTCCTTCTTACAAACAGGAATAATTATGGATTTCTTCCTTTATTGTGGTATCTCTTCCTTATTCCAAATAAATTGATTAAGTATATGGATCTCCATATGTAACTTTTTGTCACTTGCTTTAATTAATTCTGATGGAATTTGATCAATACCTTGAAAATTTATAACTTTTCAACTTTCCAATGGTTAGTCCAACTTCATGTAAACTACGTTTTGACACTAACAGTTCAGCCATATGTATTTTAATCTAACATCATCGGTCCCATGAACATTTAAGAGCTGATTAAGGAAATTGTTCCACCTATTCACAATTTTGATTGGATCTGCAAGTAAATTGCCATTATGATCCTTTACCAAATTAGTCTGAGGTTGATATCCTTTCTTAAAATCATTTATGCCTCTGTACAGATCTCTGATATTTTTGCCCTTAGTATTTGTTTCAAGCCCAATAATTTTGCTTTTCAGATATTGTTTTCTTATTCCTAAAGGCTCCACTAGCTTCATGTCTCACATTACATAGATTATTCATATTCGTTTTGTTTGGGTCCTGCAACCATTGAAATTTTGTTTGTTTGCTTCCTTCGATCTATTAATTTGAACATTCTTCATCAAGCTATGGTTTATTTTGCTTTCTCCTATAGTATCCTAGTTTCTGTTTGGTTGAAATTCTGATACAGTTACAGGATATAGAACACGTTATATCTTTTATTGCAGATGTATAATTTTCAATTGTTCTGAGAAATGACTAGTATAATAACAATATTACTTAGTAGGATTTTAGATTCTCACAGTGATGAGTAAAAAGATGGTGGTCTTCTTGGTTGCAGCAATGTGTAGTTTGGTAAAGTTAAACTTCTACCATACTACACGGTGTTATAAACCAGAAGAGAGCCATCAACGGCAATACTATTAAATGTGTGACATCAAAACTGTTACCAAGTTTCTGTGATCAACCTACCATATGCAGCAGGCCTGCACAACATGCAGCCTCCAGAAAGATGTTGTCTGGCCCAGGGGTGATTGGCTCAATTGTGCATGGGCCCCTGAAAAATTAGCTTTCAAAAATAATCATGTAAATAAATCCTGACATAATTTTTAAATAAGTGCAGAAAATTGCACTTTTTTTCCTTACATTTTTCATTATTTTTAAATTTTAATTCTTACAGAATATACATTGAATACTAATATAATACATAAATGTATTTATTTACACATAATTAATGCATAATGTTCACATACTTTTAATTAATGTAATTATCATATATATGAAATACAAGACTGCAGCCTGAAGCACTTCTGAAGTTTACATTTTGGCCCACATGTACCTTCAAGTTGAGCAGGCTTGATCTAGAGATGTATGCAACATATCTTTCACACAAACAAACATGTCTGCTCAATATGCTTTCTCTTTTCATAGAAGAACACTAAAACATGTTAAATATTGCTAGTAATTCATATTTTGTATGGATTAAAATTACATAATGATCTTTTTTCTGTTTTTTCGTCACTCAATATTCCAGCACAATAACCAACCATGCAAAGTTGGAAAAGTTTCTCCAGTTACTATGACAAAAACAAGAAAATAGCAAGCAGTGTTTTTGGTGGGGACAGGGAAAATCCTCTGCCTTTGTCAGGGATTGAACCCCAATCGTCCAGCCAAAGCCAGTCACTACACTGACTGAGTTACCCGGCTCACATAAAAACTGGTACATAAAACAAAATGCAGCCCTCAGCAAGACCTATAACACCTATTCCAAACATTCTGATGAGGTGCATATTCGGCCAAAAACGAGGAAAAATATTTTATGCTCCAACATAACACAATAATTTACCTGATGATTATCTTTGTCAGCAATGGAATTTATAATTGAATGTAGGAGAGGGAAGATATGAAGAAAATAGCATGGGGGAGTATAACTGGGTACATCTGGTTATAAAGAGGAACCAGAGGTTGCCTCTTGCAGACATAGTATTGAGCACTAAGAGTCCCACAAAATGCAGGGAATCTCTTGACTACCTAAGGGACTATTAGCTTCTCAATGAATCTGTTCTTTCAAATTAGTGTACATGGTAAACTTCCCAGCCAAAACCTTCTGCTTCAGAAAACCACAATTCACTACAAACCTATACATACCACTATAAATTCAAAATTTCTGTGTTAGAACATGACACTGCTATGCATATCACTAATTCTGACATGATCACTAGAAAATATGTAAAAGATGCATGTTAGCTTCACTATGTCCATCTGCATGAAACAACTTCAGAAAGCTCATGAAGTTTGACACTAAGGAGTCTTATTATAATTTGTTGACATACTCCCATCTTAGTTGAAATTGGACATTTTATATGAAAACCTACACTTTTTTCTGCTCACATCTCATGCATAATTCACTAAATATATACCTGAATGAAAAATGTTTCAAACAAAACTTGAAAAGAGGGACGAAACACACACTTTATGCCCAATATACACAATTATGCAAGTATTATGATTTTTGAGATAAGTGAAAAGGATTTTTATGTTGTCATTTATTAACTCAAGAATCAATGGATACTGATTAAATTGGATATTTGAGGTTCTTACTCATCTTCCCCATGTTTTATGCTACTAAGGCTTGTAAAAGAGTATCAAGAGTCAACAATCTCAAATTAAAACCTGAGACAATAAAAGAAAACATGCAGTGTTATATTGTGTGCCTTCCCCCCCACCCCCAATTCACTACACTTTTGATTTAGAATTGGCAATTTCAACACTGTGATGAAAATACAGAAAAACCAGTACAGACTATTAAACACGACTAGACAAAAAAGTGTTACTGATACAGTACTGTAATTACAGTCCCAACCACTCAAAGGGGGTTTATGATGGAAAAGTGTTCTTAAAACAAACAAGTTGCTTACTTCTGAGGTTGAATATAAAAATCAATTTAAAAAAGACAGTAAAAGTCCTTCAAAACTGTTACCCTGAAATCAAACCAAAACAGTTTATGTTATAGTTTTAGCTGCGAGCAAACAACTTGGTTTGTGGGTGATTTCACAATTCTAGGAAACTGGTAGTGACTTTAGTAGCTGAAACATCCATTTTACCTAAAGCTGTCAACACTTTAATAAAAATATACATTTTGTCACTGAAACGAGAACTTAAAACACAAACAGAAGGTTCATGACTCACACCATTGTCTCAATTGTCAGCATGGCGTGGCCAAGACTTCCGCTGCTACCGTTCCGGGCCGCTCGCATTTTTGTATTTCACAGTTTACACATAATTTAGTACAAAAGTCAGTTCACTGGTAATACTTTCATAGTATTAAACATCATGCAGATTATTCAAACAGTGGGGACATTTTTTGTAAGAAGCAGTGTTTTTAGAAATCATTAAGCATGACGTCATACCTTCATAGTCTAGTCAACTCTCCGCTCAAATAGACGAGTACTGTGGTATCTAACGAAATAAAGAAAGGGTTGAGTCGGGGAGAAAGCAAGGAAACAGAACATACAGTGGTGCTAAATGTAGCAATATGAAACGATGGTTTCCAGAGAATGCAAACTGCTTTGTTGTTTTCGTTTGAATACTGAGCTTGGCTAAGAGTTTCTTCCCCATAACAAAACAAGATTACAGCACTACGCACGGAACGGGTGCGAACTTGCAACACCGCAGTTCGGCTGCTGACGATTGTATCACGCGACTTCTGAACTGAATGAGAGCCTGTTGCTCATCAGCAGTACAGCTGGCGTCGTATCTTGATTCACGTTAATCTCCTTGTATCTGTCCGTATCGCTTTTCTATACATTTAATAGCCACTATTTATAGCAATGTTCTTTTCAGCAAAGACACCAACGTGTTTGCCTGATTTGAAAGAGCGTAATTTATGTATATGTCTTTCCCAAGCCATGTCGGCCGGTTCAACAGCAAACCGAACATGAACACTATACTGCGCTCCGACGTCGGATCACGTTAGAGAACCGTCGCTCGCTAGCGTGGCAGACTTCCGTCGATGCGAAGATCGTACGCAAGCTCGATTCCGTTCTTTTTTCTTCTTTTTCAATCACATGCACAACGCACTAATTTAAACTGTGTACAGGTGGTACTTGGTTTACGCCGGGGTTAGGTTCCTGAGATTTCCGGCGTAAAATGAAGCGGCGTAAATTGAAGCAAAAATATAATGGGAACATACGTAAATACATTAGGTTCCGTTCCATGATTTTAAGTAATCAATACAAAATACTTGAAAAATGTTTTATTTTATGAAATTTACGTATTGAAAATTGTATAATGTTTAAGAGAAAGGAAGAAAATTTACTGCTTTAAAAACGATAGAATAGATGTCTGTTTGGTTTTCGTCTTTTCTGATAATAAGTTATAGTATGGCTGTAGAACTGTCTCAATTCTTCTCTTAACGGTTGAGCTCCACTCCCTGTTTGGGCCGTTGCTACACAAGATCTCACATCCCTTATTAATATGAGCCTCTTGCAGTGATTTCAGTGTTAGTGTCCTAACCGGCATTGCAGAGTCAGCTTCACTTTCCTCTGTGTCTTCTTTGGACAGTTGTTCAGCTAGCTCTTCTTAATCTTCCGTTGAAAGCTCTTCACCATGACCCTCAAGGAGCTCATTTATGTCGTCACATTTTATATTCCGTTTTTGGTTTAATTATTTAAATTTTATAGTTTTATCATTTAGTATTATAGTTTTATTACAACGTAAGTTTTATTACAATGTCGGGACCATATGTGTCTAGGAATTCGGGCAGAGTCATGACTCATCACCCCCCCCCTCCAATCGTGATCTATGAGGAGCAAAAGTGAAGGGAACGTAAACTGAAGCGGCGTAAACCGAGTCCTACCTGTACTTGTATATTATTCAACACAATGGTCAAAGTTTCCGTGTGGAACCAACCGGAAACGGGCACCATAATGTGTGGATTGCGATATTTGAAGAACAATATATAATTAATTGATGTTTGTAAAGCATACGCAGTTCGGTAACCTTTTGTTAATGAACAAAAAGTATTCGTCATTACAACCTTTCACATTACCACAGCATTGTTTGTGCTGCATTGGCGAGGCTAGAAGGGCGGAGGAAGCGGGTATTTAATTTCTTTTCCCACATTTTTTTGGTAACTTTCATTCTAAACCAATTTCGCTTTTTTCGACCTTATATTATCTTCATTGTGGACATGATTGGTTATTTCTGAGTTATTCAATATTGTTGATTATGTAACGGAAACTCGTAGAGTGTTCAGTATGACAGCCAAACATATTACTCCTGTTCGCGTACGCTTGAAAGTGTCCCTGCCGGACCTTAGGAGTGTACCAATTCAACTGAAACCCTGATATCCAGCGATCCTGCCGCGGTTTTTGCAGTACGGTAGCGGACCTTCCTTCGCTTAGGCTCTTCCAAAGAATCCGTCCCAGTCCGAAGCCTTGTGTAAAATTTCGTTACGAGTGATTATTTTTACGGTGACGGGATGTCAGACCCACGCCCAACCCCCAAGATGGAGGACCATCCTCCGTCGATTATCCACGAAAGTATATGTTGATATCTCGTTATGAAAAGGCACGGCGAAATCGTAAAATAGAGATTAGTTAATAGACCCCTTGAAAATGTGGCGAAGTTCAAATGTTTGGGAGCGACCGTTACATATCAAAATTTGATTCATAAAGAAATTAACTAAAGTAAAGCGTCCCGCTACACGCCTATGTAGGCCCCCGAGGGGGGCGGAGGTATAGCTCCTATTCTTTCTAGACCTCGGCACCAGATGGGGGTGAGTGGTCAGCATCACGCCCCGGCCGCGCTTTACCCCCGGGAAACGACCCCGGTACTCATTGGACAGGAGGTTGGACGCAGAGGCTTGAAGAAAATCCTCTGCCCCCGCCGGGGATCGAACCACGGTCGCCTCATCCCGCAGATGGTCACTATACTGACTGAGCTATCATAAAGAAATTAGGCGTAGATTAAATTCTGGTAATGCTTTCCACCACTCAAGGTCAGAACCTTTTGTCATTTCGTCTGCTGCCTAAAATCGCAAAGACTAAAATATACAAAACTACAATTTTGCCTGCAGTTTTGTACGGGTGTGAAACTTGGTCTCTGACACCAAGGGAGGAAAGTATAATGAGGTGTTTGAGAACAGGGTGCTGAGGATAATATTTGGACAAAAGAGGGATAAAATATTTGGAGGCTGGAGAAAGATGCCTAATGTGGAGTTTCATAAGTTGTACTCCCTGCCAAATATTTTCAGACTAATCAAGCCAAGGACGATGAGATGGGGAAAGCATGTAGCCCGCATGGGAGAGAAGAGGAATGCATACAGGATTTTGGTCGGCAAACCAGAAGGAAAGAGACCGAGACCAAGACCAAGACATACGTGGGAGGATAATATTCAAATGGATCTTAGAAAAATAGGATAGGGTTGTATGAACTGGGTTCATCTGGCTCAGGTCAGGAACCAGTAGCGGACTCTTGTGAACACGGTAATGAAATTTTGGGATGCATAAAATGTTATTTTTTTGAAGAAACAGTTAAAGTTGTTGAACTGTTTAAAACCTAATGACACACACGTCTCGTTCTGTAAATGACACCCGTCGATTATCCACGAAAGTATATGTTGATATCTCGTTATGAAAAGGCACGGCGAAATCGTAAAATAGAGATTAGTTAATAGACCCCTTGAAAATGTGGCGAAGTTCAAATGTTTGGGAGCGACCGTTACATATCAAAATTTGATTCATAAAGAAATTAACTAAAGTAAAGCGTCCCGCTACACGCCTATGTAGGCCCCCGAGGGGGGCGGAGGTATAGCTCCTATTCTTTCTAGACCTCGGCACCAGATGGGGGTGAGTGGTCAGCATCACGCCCCGGCCGCGCTTTACCCCCGGGAAACGACCCCGGTACTCATTGGACAGCAGGTTGGACGCAGAGGCTTGAAGAAAATCCTCTGCCCCCGCCGGGGATCGAACCACGGTCGCCTCATCCCGCAGATGGTCACTATACTGACTGAGCTATCATAAAGAAATTAGGCGTAGATTAAATTCTGGTAATGCTTTCCACCACTCAAGGTCAGAACCTTTTGTCATTTCGTCTGCTGCCTAAAATCGCAAAGACTAAAATATACAAAACTACAATTTTGCCTGCAGTTTTGTACGGGTGTGAAACTTGGTCTCTGACACCAAGGGAGGAAAGTATAATGAGGTGTTTGAGAACAGGGTGCTGAGGATAATATTTGGACAAAAGAGGGATAAAATATTTGGAGGCTGGAGAAAGATGCCTAATGTGGAGTTTCATAAGTTGTACTCCCTGCCAAATATTTTCAGACTAATCAAGCCAAGGACGATGAGATGGGGAAAGCATGTAGCCCGCATGGGAGAGAAGAGGAATGCATACAGGATTTTGGTCGGCAAACCAGAAGGAAAGAGACCGAGACCAAGACCAAGACATACGTGGGAGGATAATATTCAAATGGATCTTAGAAAAATAGGATAGGGTTGTATGAACTGGGTTCATCTGGCTCAGGTCAGGAACCAGTAGCGGACTCTTGTGAACACGGTAATGAAATTTTGGGATGCATAAAATGTTATTTTTTTGAAGAAACAGTTAAAGTTGTTGAACTGTTTAAAACCTAATGACACACACGTCTCGTTCTGTAAATGACACAAGAATCCAAGCAAGTCCACTGAGATCTGCACTAGTTTCCGGCATTTGCGTCATTAGAAATTACAAATTAAAGGCATAATGTGCCAACTTCTAATGCGACGTTATGATGTCACGTGCATGACAGCTGACGCAACTGTACAATATCGAGTGGCATGGAATGGTGATCATGAATTGTCAGTTGACGAGAAATTGCTATTGTTTAGTCATGGCGTATTTTAATATATAACCTTGGCATTTGACTGGAGATTGCACAAAACCACGAAAACAGGTTGGACAGGTGGTTGCTCGGATGCCATTCGAACACTAGTCTGGAGCGTTCTCTACAGCAACCTCCTCGGCGCATGCGTGTTGAAATGCCCACCCGAACTGCCAAAGCCAACAAGGGCAAATGGACGTAGCGATGTAGAATTCCAATCCCGGTCCGGGAGACCGGCGACAGCGCTTACAGCAAAGTTTTTGAAGCAGTCAATGGTCATTTCTTTCCAATGAATTCATTTGTGAATCAACAAATAAATAACGGGAAGGTCATCAGAAGTCAGTAGAAATCCCACACGCGACACACGACTGACATCCCTATCGCTGGCCTCTAGAAATGAGTGCACCTACACCTCTGATGGCCTTGTCTGCCGAATATATGCTTGCCTAAGCAGCGAATGCTCATCACATGCTGACAATGCTGCTGCCAAACAGATCATTCCATGGATGAAAACAAAGCAATAAAATATTTTCATTCCACTGCAATCAGCTGTACGATATTTTAACAATATATCGATTTCACTCACAACTGAAAGGTAACTACCTCTAAATTAGAACAAATCGATAAAATGAGTTTTTTTGGTGACTTCGTAACAATATCGAGGTTCATAAATTTTAATAGAAATCAAAGATCGACGAAGAAAGTATGGAATCGATTTCAGGAAACGCGGAGAGAGGAGTCTCGTTTGATCTCTACCTACAGACAAAACGTGACCCCATATGATGTATCGAAATTAGATAAAGCACAAATGCCAGTTAATGCATTTGCTATTTCATCACTTCCCCATCACAGAACAACATTACATGTTCCATAGAACGTAGGGAGCAAAAATTCACAGAAAACCAAATCCGAATGAAGTCAACCCTGGAGTTGAATGAAGTGTCTCATGTGAAAAATTGTGTTGTAATAGTTAGACGGGAAATAGAACGGATGATGAGATCAGACGCGGACACGATTCCGTAAACAGCACGTGTGTAAGTGGCAAGAATCATGTTTCTCCTGCAGTGTTAAGCAGCTTCACTACACATTCACGTAGTGACCCATTTTGCACCATAGGTGTTCTGATGACTCATACAAACCATGATCAAAAAGTTCGTTGAATGATCGAATACAATAAAACCTCTCTAATTTGGGCACTTGCGGTTCCACGATAATGTGTCCAACTTCCAGAGGTGTCCAGGATAGAGGGAAAGGGGAAAATCATCCTTTCAAATTGTGGTGTAATGACAATGTGGTAATTGTTGAGTATTATAGAGCAATTCCCAAAAAGGAAATTCTTGATAAGAAAAATCAAAAGAGTAATTTTTTTTTACAAAATTTGTTTCCACTAAATTAGACTTGCATGGATAAGCTCAAAGGGAAGGGCACCAATACTTTACGTTTACCGACAATGTAATCTATTTACTTAACTAACTAACTAGATGGCTTACCGAACCCGAAGGTTCATCACCGAATTAACCAAAGCCCTCCACCGGACCCTGTCCTGGGCCAACAAAATCCAGTTTCCTTCAACTCCTATCTCCCATAGATCCCGCCTGAGATTATCCTCCCATCTACGTCAAGGTCTCCCCAGCGGTCTCTTCCCTTCAGGCTTCCCAAATAGTGGACCCAACCAACCAGATGGCTTACGGAACTCGAAGGTTCATCACCGAATTAACCAAAGCCCTCCACCGGACCCTGTCCTGGGCCAACAAAATCCAGTCTCCTTCAAC
>NW_019060023.1:1005372-1030237 GCF_000696155.1 Zootermopsis nevadensis
TGCTTGCTTTAGGATTTCATAGGTTTCCGTAGCCGTTTTGGCGAGTCTTTGGCAAAATTTGATTTGTTCATGAAAATCCGCCATTCCGAAATCGCAGGAGGGTCGGTGTAATGCACTACCAAAACGCCCGTTAACTAAGAAACAAATGCTAATTCGATGATGCCGGCTGGCACACTGATTCACTATGAATGTAGGCCGCACCCCCTAGCGGCAGAAGCTCGTACTACATCCGGTTCGCCCTCTATTGACACAGTCTTGAAACTTTCCGATCGCACCTCGTAGTTTCCACATGTCCCTGTTGCAACTGTTCGCCTCCGTCCTTGCAGATCGCAGCTTCCACTACAATGTGTCTGGTAGGGATTGTTGGGTCGTCGGCATCTCTCAGGGTTCTTTGCTCAGCTCAGCTGGTCGGTATGCATCGACTCACTCTCATTCCGTGCCACGGCCAGTTCGTAATAGCCAGATTGAACACTCGGATTGATTTTTGGATGGAACACACTATTTATTTTGGACCTGCGTGATCGTTGATCTACATATGCTGATCCCACGACGTTGTTAAATTCACACTTCTCTCAAATGCACAGCCACACACTGACTTCTCAGTCACCTCCTTTCCTAATATTGTAACTTTTAATGTAATGTAATGCAATCTCGTAATGTTGTAATCCTGCAATCTTGCAATGTAATCCAGTGTAATGTAATCTCGCAATAACCCTCTGCGGCCAAAATAACCCCTTTTTACACTGTAAGCACCCTTAAGGCTGGACAGCCAAAATTTCCAGCTTTGCCCAAAAGGAAATGTAACATCAACTCCCATTGGTGTGGGTCCAGGTTCGGTTCGAAAGACCTCCCCCTTTTCACCCAACCCTTAGGGAGTCCCTCCCACACTTTTACTTCCAAAAGGGCATCCCTAACTAGCGGAAAAACCCACTTAGGCTAAGAGCAGGTAATTCATGTATAAGGGAATTTCCAAGTCTGGAAATATTCCAGAATATAAAGGAAATACAAAAGGAATCATAAACTAACAAAAGAGAAAGCAGGACAATAAGTGGCTAATACAAAAATCATATGACCTACCACATAAACGTTGGATTTCTTACAAGTATAGAATTAGCATACACCAGTACAGGGATTGATGAGCGGTTCCAAAGTCCACACAGAAATTCACTACGCCACGTTAGGTGGCATATATGAATTCCGAAACTGCACCATTACAACGCTCATAGAAAGGTGGCAAGACACCATGTTTAAATGAGAAAAGAAACTTACAAACTGTCGATGCTTATACTCTGGGTTACCCCTTCAACCCGGAGGGCTACTTACAAACCCCGGTTCAAACCACACACATCAATCAAGAAAATAAATAGGCACCAAAAACTTTGTATGTTCAAAGTTATGAAATTAATATAGCTTTATGTAACCTGCGTTCTGATTACATCGCCTCTCTTCCACAAGTTCGAAATGATTTCATAAATTTCAAGTTTAGTTCCACTGACTTGTTACTAAACCAATTACCTGTTCGTGTAGTAGCGTAAATAGAATTATGTAACAGTGGTAGTTTTCAAAAAGTAAGTTTAATCTACAAAATATCTTAATCGAAAATCCAGGAGTATTGGCTGCAATGAAAGTCAATTTATTTTTACTCAATCATCTGAAAAATCGTTTTTCTATGTATTTGATAATATTTAGTCTCGTTCTTTCCTTTTTAAGTACTCCTAAAATACGCGATGTAATGTTACAAACCACTCTTTTGTCCTTGTAACACGGCACAAAAGCGAGAATTTTATGAGCAATATAATGAAAATTGCAATTCTGTTCCTGACGTTAACACCTGAACACGCCTATTTGATGGCTAAATTCAGCCAACAGGCAGCATGGTAGGTTAATTTGCCAGACACTGGTACACCATTAAGTTACCTGCCGACTGCCGATGCTGCCCCACATCGTTGCCCCAATGGTAATAAATCATTCTAATAAGGTCTCGTTAAACCTCGATCCGCAACATTCTTTAAAGACTCGAACAGAAAGTCTTCCTTACGATTATTTTCGTAAACACTCCTAACGCCACTACTACGCTGTTCCACTATATTTACTGTTTCTTTAGTCAATACCGAGGATGTCAGCAAAATTAACCAAGACTTCATATAAATTCATGTACTGAGTCGCATCATTTCACTTTGCACCTCCTATGAAAAATACAAAGCACTTGTAGGTCGCTTCTGTAAGTGACTCGATGAAACTTACATTACGGTAAGTCGCCGAGGAACTAAAACTGCCATCATGTACCTTCAGAACATTTAGAGGTTCACTATTTCTTTGGCTACTTAAGGATAAACACTGAAGACCACAAAGGATTATTCACTGCCGCAATAATTGGTTTGATGCGGGTTTATATTCTGATAAATTTCTTCAAACACAAATTTTGTTGCAACTTGACGCTGTTTTAAGATTTACGTTCGTCTGTCGTCAAAGTTATGTTTTTCAAAGTTTCTCTTGGTCTTTCCTAAGTTCTGTCATCTATGGGTGTGCCATTAAACTTGAAGGGACCCATGGATTTTCACGAATAAAAGCGAAGAGATGGGGGGTGGAGAGTTTAAATTCCCAGCCTTCTCCTTGGTTACACCACTACGTTCATATAATACCGGCACGCGGAGTGCATTCCTCACATATAGTCCTCATGAAAGGGCATGTCTCATGCACATCCACATTAACTACTAATGGCAGAAAAACACAGCTTTTACGAATGGGAAAATCTGGCCGCAATAAAAGAGCATCAATAGTGGCAAATGTGGCGTCATATGCCACGGCGACGTCCGCAAACGGGCACTGGAAATGTTGACCTTAAAAAACCTTTTCTTGAAAAAGAAACCAAAACACAAAAGCAGGCTTGTAAACCTGAGAGGTTCTTTGGTTCAAGGATGTCAACAGTTCCACATACAACGCCACATGCATATGGGCAAATGCATAATGCCTTTCTGGTGAAAAATGCAAAGCGATCTGCCAATATGTTGCTGATTAATGAGAAATTTCAAAGTCAACGATGGTTTAATTATTGCAGGGCTTGCAAATCTCATGCTACTTATCAGTTTTCACACCAAAAACTTGTATGTCAACTTTTATCACAACTATTACATGTTATTTTGCTCCAAAGTAATGAGAATTCCACTTGCATCACTTCATATGAACAATACAATAATTATCCTTATTACAAAACTGTAGGTACATGGGAAGCCTAATCCAAAGTACATTTTTATACATGTAATTCAAGGCGAAGTTTTATAACACTATCAATTTCTTTCCCCTTTCACTTGTTTTGGAAAATGTAAAACCACATCTTCAGCCATCAATAAATCAAGTTTCATAGTGAGATAATAAAACGGGGAAAACACAATCATTGTTCGTTGAAAAGGAAATAATAACCAAAAATTTATTCTCTTCTATAATAGGATTCCTCATTCTTATTCAATTGTTCCAAAATCATGGATCATATCAATGCAAAACAATATTTACTTCAGTGTTCTTTTCTTCTGAGGCATACAATCAACCCACTTTTTTTTCTTGACTGAGGATATCATCAATACAAAAATTCTGAGAAATCATGTTGAAGGTATAAATGTATCCATATGAATCCATTCAATCTGCAGTACATTGTTCCATTTGGTTGATACATCACTTCATAATATGAACATGGCCACTGAATTCCGTCATTACCAAGAGTTCCTCAGTGAAGAATGTTCTCCGGCTATGAAGCTGCAGTGTCATTTTGCAGTCCATATATATGCACAACATATGGTGTCAATGATTTAGATTCTCACACAGATTGTGTGCAAGAATAACGCTTTGGTGAACTGAAGGTCACACGTCCTTTCGAGTTAAAACGCAGTATGCTTACGTATCACACATCAAAAGATGTAATAATACTATCAGAACTTTGAGCAGCCGGTATAATAACGCTCCGACGCCTGTAAACACTTTTGTGTATATTTCACTGTACCACTCCTAAGTGCACGTCCGCAAAAGTACTCTACAAATATTCCACGGAAAAGGAGCAATGGCGGGACTAGTCTTTTGTTCTTGGGGCTGGGTAAGCTCGGCGAGTCGGCAGGCAAGTTCAAGAACCTATAATATGTCTTATAGCATATCACACAAACTTACCTTAGAAGACTTGTGAACTACCAAGTTTGGTGTTGAACAATTAACAAATTTGACGAATATCTGGAGAAACTCATAAGCAGAAAACGTTCTTTTCTTCTTCATTCTCTATTTTGACGAGGACTGGGAAGGGGTTTTCACGAAATAGATCCAGGGACCTGTAGTTTCGTATGTTGACGGTAGGTAGTGTTCGCTGCGCAAACGATGGTGTCTGCAGTATATAGTTCCTATATCGATTGACATGTAAAATGCCCCTAAAAACAAATTATCCGTTCTTAGGACACTGTAGCAGCACGTATTATGTTTTACAAATACATTTTAAAAGCATCTGAAATACAGTCAATATGGTAATGCCTTAGTTTCACCACAGTATATGGAAATTGCTTCGTAGCCCTATTTTACCACCTACATCAGCAGCCATCTTATGAGATTCTAGTTCTGACCAATCAAATCTAGCCACCAAGTCCGTTATATATATTACGTCGGCAGTACTCCGCAATGTTATTAAAACCGGTGAAGCTTAATTTGTGCGTTGTGATTTTAACCGAAGAACAAGTTAAAATCGAGGTGATTTTAAATCTGTGTTTTATTTATATGTAACGTTTTTAGTGCTAAAACTTGTGTTGTTCTTTTGCAGGAGTTTGATTCTGTTACGTATCTTGGAAATTTGTAGGGCGTGTATAAATGCGCCCGAGACAGCTTGGCGTAGCACATACGACCTTGTGTAATCGGAGTACATGTTTCGTCAATGGCTGTTCTGATTGGTCGGTGCTGTCGGATTGTACATTGCTTTCATGCTTTGTTTTGCGATGGCAGCTGAATGCTGTGGAAGCCTTGTGCGTGTACGATGACATTATTTTGACTACATTTACATTCCCAATCATATAGTTTGGAGTGTTATGAGCCATGAGTATTTGTTGTGTGTATGGAGTTCGTAGGCCAGTTGTATGTGATGTCTGAACAAAGGGTTTCTGAAATGATCATGTTGGAAGTGATATGTGGGAATGGTACTGCATACTGGTTGTGTTTATTTGCACTATTTGGAAAATTCATTGAAGGAACCATGCCTCTATGGAAGTGTACTTCATATCATGTGAATAAAGCTGGCTAACTTGTGCAGAAGCCTAAGTTTTTTAACTCATGCCGGAATGTAGTGAATCCAGCTTTTCCTTTATTAATTTGCGTAACATTTAGTGTTTGTAATTTTTACCTATGTTGGGAACAGGGTCTGTACCGAACGTTAGATATTGCCTGGTAAACGAGGAGGTTAAGATTTAATATTTAACTCTCCAACGAAGCTTTGAATAAAATTCGCTTTTCAATAACTTTGTCACCTGCGACAAACTACAGTATGAAGCAATTGTGGCATGCGTATTTATACCGTTCTTACGTTGGATTTTATCTAACCGGCAGTAATGCGTTGCTCAAATTGTTGGTGTAGCAGTGTTCTGCTTGTTCCTTGGCCCCGCTAATTTTCCCCAATATTCAGCGTCATAATACAGTATTCCGAAATCTGGTTAATAAATGTGGAATTTAAGTGGCTAAGAATATTACCTCTATAGTGATCAATTTTGTATGAGTGTCTTTTAAGAAGAAATGCATGTAATTAATTATGCATTAATGAATTGACAACTTGTTTGCCATCCAATAATTTTATATCATAACTTGAAATGTGAAATTTATTGTGTGTAAAGTTAATCCTAACTTATTGTGAGATGTCAGCAGTCATATATAAATAGTTACTCTTGCTTATTTAGATAGTATCCTTGGTAACATCCTTGTTAGGAAGTCACTGAAATGTGTGTATGCTGTATTCTGTAGGCTACAAGTGATTAGTTGGCATGTGGAACTATCTTGCTTGCTGTTAAACTAGAGAGCTAAATAGTACTTTCAGTCCCCATAAACAGGTGAATGTCAGTAATGCTTTTTCGGTAAAACTGCATTATGTTAATTGTTTGGGAAGTGTTTGCTTTTTCTTTCTTTGGATTTATGAAGGATTTAAAAATAGTGTCTGCGACATAAAATTGGGTTTAGTATTCAGCAAGATTTTGTTTTTTCAGAGGCTGTAGTTCATACTGTATGTTTCTACATAATGTTTCTGTTTTGTTTTACTGTGCAATTTGCATAATTTACTAAGGCACTGTAGCTTAATGTAGTTGGAATTGAATGACCATATCAGTCTGGCTGTAGGCTTTGCCATAGCATGGGCAATTGGTTACTTGCAGGCTTCTCATCACAGAAACTGGGTTCACACTCAGGGATTTGTAGACAAAGTGGCACTAAGGATTTTTATCAAGTTCTGTAGTTGTTCCTTGTGAATATCATTCTACTGCAGCTGCCCGTTCACTTATGTGTCACGTAGGTGGGCAGTGGGCCTATTAGCAGCTGCACTTCCACAGCAGCATGGTCTCATTAAGGCATGCATAAATTGTTTACATATTTAGGAGATATCTCCAGGAAATACAAGCCAATACTTGCACATACATGAGAAGTGGAAATAATATTCACATACATTTATTTTACAATTCTAAAGCTGTTATGTGGATGATGAAATCAAAACTGTGTGACATTAATTGAAGTCTTCCATCCCTTCAATTAATGTTTGTATTTTTGTCAAGTTTTGTTAAGATTGTGGTCCGTTACTTAATTATACACAGGAACATCTCTTTCTTACCTTTATAACAATGCAGTGAAGACAAAAACAATCAGGAACAATATTAAATTCATTTAAACCAGGCACTAGTAAGAGTACAAGATTATGAATTGTAACATAATCATATATCATGCATTCATTATACTTTTCTTTAGGCATACTGATTTTAATTGAAGGATTCAAAAATTGATTAGAACCTTTAATATTAGTAGCACTTAACAGAATTTCATATCAATATACTGCATTTGCTGGTTCAGTTTCAACAGTTTGCTTTATGGAATATGGTTGGGAAAAGATTTTTGTTTTAATATTGTCATGTGGAAAGGAAATTAACTATTTTCCCCCTCCATAACAATTTGGGAAGGTAGGTATTTTTATTCTGTTGTGCAGTCTGATTTGGAGTTCAAACTGATGTTGCTAAACTTAATTTTTCTGCATAACAACTTCATATTTTTGGAGTTTACCACGCTTCAGGCAGTCATTTTACGTGGAAGAACTTTGAAAATGTTAGAGGATGGTGGAGGGGTATTTTGTGTGGTAACTTCAAAAAGTCACAGGACATGAGCCATATCTTGAATCTGGTGACACTAGGATCAGCTACTATTTTCTTCTACCAACATTTATGCACTTCTACAGTTTTCAAAGCCACATGAATCTCTGCCACATCCTTGAAGTGACAGTCCTCCGTTTAGGGAAAGTTGGTATGATCATATAGAATGAAATCAGGAGTTGTCAAAGAGGAAGCATCACAAATTGCACATATAGGGACCATGTCTGGAGCATCAGACATATCATTTATGGCTAAACACAGTATTAGTCTGGACCACTGTATACAACTCTTGAGCACCACAAAGTCTAGATACATGGTCTGGATGATCAGGGAGGCCTGTGAAATTGAGGTACATCATAACATGAACAGGGGGGGGATTTCTTTTGCCTGAGCTGGTTATGGAATCCACTTCCTCAAATGATGTAGGAGCCTCCAGTACAGCAGTGCTTTTCCTGACCTGGCCATTAGGCCAGCACATGTCCTTTTCAGGACACTAACCTGGCCCCAGCCAGTTCCTTATTTTCTCTCTCCCACTTCTTACATTATTTAGTCCATATCCCCTTCAAATTTCTCAACTGTCTTTATTTACCTCACCATTTATCCCTCCTATCCTTGTGTGTCATCTACACCTGTCTCCTCCCCTGTTATGGCAGGCTGTGGTCCACACTTCTACCATTAGCTCCCTTGCTTTTACTCAATTCTCACCCTTTTCCCCACAGTCTGACCAGTGTTCTGCTTTGTCCGACTGCATCCCATATGTGAAACCAGCTCATTGCATGTGGCTTTCTCATCACTGTGATGACGGAGGCAGCAAACGTATACCAGACTGCACGGCACAATATCTCAGAAGACGTATTCATACTCGCTACTTTGAGAACTTGAAATCTCACCATGCACATAGTGTGTCATGGATGAATGAACACCAGCGAATACTTGCATATTGTATTTATGTATTAATCACATGATCCTCACACAGCAGCATTGAACCTGTGTTGGCAGAAAGTGCCTCTTCACATACATCCTTACTGGTAATGGTGTAGAAATTACCAACTAAAGTTCTAGCTTTCTTTGCAAACATCTCTTCTGTCTGATGACAGAACATACAACTCCTGTACCTGTCTTACATTGCCTAGGCCATGTATGGTGTGGTCTTGCTCCAGTGGTGAATAAACATGCCTAGGACCAAGACACTTCCAATTACTGCTCAAAGTATTTCCAGCATTTGTCATTGCTGGCAAAATTTGTTATTCCAATGCTTAAAGCAACCCCACTTCAAAATTTTACACTGCATGTTGAAGAGACACCCAGCAAACTGTTCCTGCAGCAGGTGTCTGGTGATGTTTGCAGTATGGAGCAGGTCATTGTCATAAGAAGTGGGCTGTGCCTCAGCAAACCTGGCTGTTTCTATCAATGGCCTCCTTCAGTCACCTCAGCATGTTACAATGTTGTTTGGTATTCACAATAGCCCCTTGCTTTAAGAACTCCATATGAAGCAGGCTCTCTTCTTCCTAAAGTACCATCAGCACCACCTTCCATCCAGACTTCTACCTCTATAAGTTTGTCTTGGTCAATGATGTGGTGTGCTTCAATTCCATGGATGTAGCTTTCGATTTTGAGATGTATGATGCACCCACATTTCATTGCTGTGACAATGCAACTGAGAAATGCCTGTCCTTCCTGCATCACTGTAGCTGTGTCAGACTGAGTTCCGTTTGCAACATTATTTTTGGCTGTCAGTTGATTAGGAACCCATTGTGAAGACACTTTGCAGTACAGTAACACATGAATAATGTGAGAATTCCCAATGAAAATGCTGGTGATGTCAGCAACATCATGAAGTCACATGGCCTGTAGGTTTTCATGACTGGAAATCAATGTATAACTTCAACTTTCATGTGAGAGCCACGCCAAATGTTCAGTTTTAACCATTTTGGCAAACATACCCACCTTGAAAATTGCAACTGCATTGTTTGCCAGAATGTTGGTTAACACTAAACATTTGATTCTCTTACTTGAAAGCAAAAATTACACTTTGAAACATGTTTCCATTTTTGTGTCACAAATGCAATATCATAACTTACTTTGTGAATGACCTTCATAGTATGTCTGAGCTTAAGTATAAAAACAAGCATAACTACCCTCCAACAAATGGAACATATCCAAGAGTAGTTTATGCTCTAAATATTTTCATTACCAGACCAATAGGTTGTTTTAGAAGAGAACCAGGAAGATGCCATCCTCCCAATGACTTGTATGTATTAAGATTGAAATAGCCCACCTGATCTGGTTCTGTGACCCTACCCATCCAGCCAGTGCCCAGACCTTGGTCCCTTATACGAGGAAACCAGGCAAGGGCCTCTCAGCAATGTCTTCTTCATTTAACACTTCAGCACCAGGAAAATGAGTCTCTGGCATTATTGGCTTTAATGTCTTCTATCCTGAGGATGTGTATTTCCTGATGGAAGCAAAACAGACCTAAATTTGACTGGGATGCTTAGCAAAGATTTTGTGGTGTTTCCCCACTTAGAATGTCATAAGACACCCTGACAGATCTTCCAGCCTAATAGTCTTTTTTCACTTCACTTGAACTTACTTGAAGGTATCCCTCTTGTACTTTTGGCTTTATTAAACAGTTTTCTGGTTTCCCAGCTGTGCATAATGAAACTTTTCCTATTGCCTCCCTGTCATCCATATGGGACAGTTATTTTCATTTGAGACAATGGCCTCTGCAGAAACTGTGCTGTTATCTCAATATCCTCCATAGTACCAAAGAAACTCAGAAACCACAGAACTTGTCTCACAGATTCTCCTGATAGGAAGCCCAACAGGTAGTCTGTAGATTCCTATAGTTCACCTTCTCTTGCTCTTCCACGCAGTTGAAGAGGATGTGCCTATGATCCAATAAGAATAGTTCTGGCGACAACCTCCATCCATGAATCTCGCCAGTTCCCTAAACCCAAAGTAAGATGTATTATTTTCCACCTTACGTGGGGAGGAAGGTTGGCTCTTTTCCCCAATTTGTATTTCTAAAGCTGTAGGTACTGGGACTGCAATAATATCCTACTCCTAGAATTGATATCCAAACTCCCACAATAGCAGCCATTTGCCTTTCCCTGCAACACTTAACCACTTCCTCCATCTCTGGATGGTGGGAAATCAGTTGTCATAGTGCAAATATGAAGAACACACCACCAATGTTTTGCCCTCACCAGTGACACTATATTTCACCAGAATCACCACATCCATACTACAAAGAGCTGGAACTGGTGTTGCATATGTACCTGCTGTGTAACACAAGCCCTATTTTCAGTGCATGTAACCAATACCATATTGAACATGTTTGAAATAGTCCAAAATCTAATAACATTCTGAGCAGAGTAGCTCCATTTTCCACTGAAGTTTTACCTTCTTACATGTTTGAAGACATGCCAATGATAATTTGTAGCCAACATAATACATTCTCCTGATTGTAGTCTGTGATTTAAACCTGTAAAAATCAAGTATACACAATGTTTAATAGTTTGAGAAAATTTGTAAAACAGCTTATTGCCTCAGGCTTCTTCTGACTTGTACACTAGCAAGTATAAACATGCAGTAAAGTGAATCAGTTCAATAAAGTCTAATAGTTTTCATTTATGTGGAGATATCTTACATAAACAATGAGGAAGAACTTGAGAATAAAAATGCATCATGCCAGGATTTACTTTCATTTACTGTAACAATACAAATGTTTCTGAGTGGGAAGAAGAAATATTTTCAAATAAATCTTGCAAAGTTCAAATATGTCAGAGCTAAGAGCTTAACACCAACAGGAACTGATGTTTAATCTGTCACTGAAACAGTCTCGGTCTGACTAAAACTTCCACTCTGTACAAAGAACGAGGTGAGATCTTCAATTGGACAAAAGAAGTTGGTTTAACCCTCTGCTATCCTTATTTGTCATGCTCTTGCTTGAGCTTGTAGGACAGCATTTTTAACTATTAGTGCTGAGTAAAATTCACACATATAAAAAATCATACATATCTCAGAATCCACTATTTATATCTGCATTAAACTTTGTCAGCATGCTTACAAGATTCTGAGGATTATGTTTTGGCACTTACTCCCAAGTTGTGCATAAATTTTGAGCCTCAACACCTGTTTCGTTATGGTAGCACAAAAGGTACCACATGCTACAGAGTGGAAGGTCTCATTGTTTGCCACGTCTTGAAGGTGCCCATATTTTTCTTTGCATGTACAATCCATAAACATTGTCCACCCCATAATTTTTCCGAAGCAGTGGAGCAACCTCGGTGATACTGTCCCTAATGGCAAACTTCTCTTCCTGCCTGTATGCTTACATGACGTGTAAGTTCTGATCAGTTGCTGCACTAAATTTTTCCGATAGGTCAGCCGCCTGTTACTATGAGCAGCACAAGATGGTCTACTTATCATGTCATATAGAATGAAACTATTCACAATGCATACATTGAGTATAAAATTAAAAACAAATTTCCACCACTTTTTAGATGAATATGCACACTATAACACTCTTGTAACTGATCACTGAGGTCCACTCCTCCCATGTTGCGTGGAACATCGATAATTCCATATATATCAAGATTCAAATCAAAGCTTCAATCTCTTCTGCATTTGTTTTTCCAAGTTGGAATTGTTTACACCTGATTTCCTTTGTGAGAGAGCAGCATATTAGGTTGTTTCATTTCCTACCACCTCAAAAAAAGGATCTGTCTACAAATGAACTGAAACAATCTTTTTCATTACATTCAGCCAGAAGATTATGGGATGGTCCTTGTAAATTCTCGAAAGGTTCTAAGTCTTCAAATTTCAAAGTTGTGTCCTGTTGCAAGTCATTTTTTGTTGTGTGAGTTGTTTCTTGGCTCCACAACCCGGTTGTGGGTTTTCGCCGCCTCCTTTTCGGAGGTTTCTTGGTCTTTAAATGTGCATTTATGAGTAGCGAGTGACCAGCCCAGACTCCACAATTTCTACTCAATCCTGATTTGACTGCCATAACCATCTAGCAGTTAATCAGGAGACTTGGGTGAGAAATGGCCTCTGAATTTTGCTTACAAAACATCTTGTTTCATGCTCGTGAGGTTCTTTTACATGCCGAAAATGTACGACATGGGACCGGCGGCTTTACTTCCCCTCCGAAGTAAGTTGTGCTACGGATTTTTATCCCCCTTACAAATCCATCGACCTCAGCCGGGATTGAACCCACGAACCTTGAGTCCAGTGGCGAGCACACTAACCACTAGTCCACCGAGGGCAACTTTGTTGTGTGAGTACAACAGAATAATTTAGCCATCTTGCACTGTTTCAACTTCTTCCTCTCTTTTGTTACAGGTTGACAGACAACTATAACTTTCTGAATTACCTTCTAATATATACCCAATTGCACTATCAAACAGAATACGAGAAGTGGCAGAAATGGATTTAGAACATATAGCCACGACCTTGATCTCAACAAGAACAAAACTGCTAACTCTTTAGAATGACGTCAATGTTATTGCTTATAATTAATTATTGCCTGACTGCTGCATCCTACGCAGGACCGATGCATAAGAAAGGCAACAGCAGCAGCCACATTTAATTGAACTCTAATCTTCTATCACTAGAAAGCATCAAAATGCATTTGGTCATGGAGAGAGTCTGAAGCGTTCAGGCCAGAACAGCAACTTTAATGCCTGAGCGTTCTAGAGCACTATGTCCAGCAATGGGTTAATTAAATTCTCTTCCTATATATGAATTAATATTTATTTATCTTACGAGGATAACTCCTTGAATAAGTCTCCTTTTATAAATGCCAGGGGTCTAGAACTATCACCATGATTATAGAAATCAAATCAGATTCACATATTTAATTTCACATTTTCTTGTCACAAAAGCATATTGTACAACCTCCACTGATTTACAATGATTTTGTATGTCCATAAAGGCTGACAGAACAAGAGTATTTTAGGTGACATAAAACAGGAGTAGTCTTTCAAGAGTCAAATAAAGCCAAAAATTATAAAACAGTAAATAGAAAAAAAATAATGTATACAATATTACTGCAAGACGCATGTGACTCCAAGAACAATTTATTGGAAGAAATTGGTTTGTGCCTTTGTATGAAGTTCCCATCTCAGTTTAAATTTAATGACGTCAGAAGTTTCTGCTACTACATTTGTGTAACATGTAATCTACTTCTAAATTATTTAAGACCAAAGCATCTGTTAATGTGCACAAAGGTCTTATTTTCTTTGTGCTATAAATTTGGTTTGTCATGAACATTACTTGCATTTACTCTTAATGAATCCATATTTTAGTCACTTTTTTAAATACATCATATTTCCTTCTTTGCCATGACCACATCTCCCCCTCCTTCCTTTCACATCATATTGAAAACATCCACACTTTTTGCTGACAAAGTCACAAAACACTTTATACAACATTCAACAGAAAAGGAATTACACTCATACCTCATTTAATGACTCAAAGAAGCAATTTGTTTATAACCCATTTCCACTGCAATATCCACAGTGGCAAACAAAAAGCTTGAATGTAGGAACAGTCTTATATTTGTCTGAAGAACAGGGAGGATAGCATATCCTGCTACACCAACAGAACTACTACTTCTTCAGTAAGCACTGATTAAACTTAAAAACACTTCCTTTTTAAATGTGAGAAACATGAAAATGATAATGACAAATTAATAAATATTCTACAAACTAAAAAAGTCACAAACTTCTGTACATGCCTTCATTTCACTGGAATGCATGATCCTTTTCAGCTCAATACAACCAGGTGTACCATCTTAAGTCTTGACAACTGTTTTGTTACAAAAAATCAGGTTAACAAAATGAAGATAAATTTTTCACACCACTCACAGCCATGTCTTCCAACCAACTCTGATGAAGCAAACAATTTATTGGCAGTGACTTAAGTCTTATTTTTGAGTGCAAAAAAAAAGCACATATACACAGACTTCCTTCCCTCCCCGCACATTTTTCCTCAACAGTATTTTTTTTACGTTTTTGAAAGTTGACTATTGTTTTAAGCAGTTCCCAAAACATATCTGAAAACCACACTTTTAACAAATAATAGTTAACACCGTAATATCCTGTCACAAAATTCTCAACACTATCATGTTGAATGGGAACAAAACAGAAATAACTCAAAATGGAACACTTACATCAATCACGGTTGGTCAGAACTTTCTTCACACTCATTCTTAAGGCAGATTCAACCTAACATTCTTACATATTAACTATTTCTGCATCAGGGTGGCTTTTCTACATGTTTTAAATAATTTAGATATACATGCTACAGCCACCAAAACAGTCATACCTCAATCTTATTTTTCAGCTGCACCTACAAAAATATATATATTTTAATGTATGTTATTGTTTTCATGGATTAATTTAATTCCTTTTTCCCCTTTTAAACTACAGAAAAAACAAATTTGTTCCTGAGCAAATTTAAAAGAGGGGCTATTTCTTTTTAAAAGGAACTTACTTCCCAAGTTTCTTGTAGTTACATATATTTTTCCAGAACCATGTGACGAAAGAAACTGTACAAATGGATTACATCCAAACACAGATTTGTTCTTAATAGCATAAAATCTGTTTACCTAACAAAAGAAAAAGTGTAAACACACAGAAATCCCTCTCTGTTGAACACTACAACTGTCATTAACCAAAGGAAATATCCTCATACAGCCATTACAAATCTCACACTAACAAATTCATCCCTGTTGAGAAATAAAACTTAACAATAAAGTTTCACATCATGCTTCAGTGTTGATTGCTTCTAAATTCACTTAATTTATTTCAACTGATAACACTGCCATCATTGTTCCCAACACAGCTTCATTTCAGCCACACCTTTCATCATTATGTGACATTTCCATTCCACAAACTATGAATCTCAATGCTGAAGAAATTTTCTCACATTTTACACAAAACTCATGATAGGCCCTCAATTATCATATCATAGAATTACAGTACCAGATTACAAAACTGTGGTGTTGTATTACCTAATTTACTCTGTATATACACACATAATTTTAAATGTTACTTATGAACAGTTTTCTTTGGCCAGTTAAGTTTCAAGTACTTGCTATTTCACATTATCTTAATATTGTTCTCCATAACAATATTACTTAAAAGTACATCAATGTGTGGCACATTTACATAAGTCTGTCTTCCACTTTCTGATTGATGGCAAACCCACTATAGTTTTGTTGACGCAACTCCACAAAATTAATGTGTAAAAGACGAAAGTCTAAATTATTACAGGAATGAAAGTTTTGAAGTTCTGAATGCCAGTATGAAAATATCTACTACATTTTCTCAGTGCTGTAATGGATAAAGCAAAACCTTTTGACAGATCTGCACCATATCCACTGTATCAAGTCAACAAAAGTGAAAAGGCTGGCAAACACCTCATCCATTATACAACTAATTACAGTATCAAGCCTTTATCTTGATTTCCATTCAGTTATGAACAGCAGCTGAAGCTTGTTGCAGCCTCTCCAATTCCTCCAAACTTAACATGTTTTGTGTTGATGGTATTGGGGGCATATCTGGTAGCTGACCTGCACGGGCTTGTGCTAGCAACTCCGGAGAGAACCATCGTGCCAGTTGGTTGCTTGTTGGTGAAGTTGACATGTCTCTATTACCTTGAAGATTGATTGTTTGGGCCTGACGTCCAACTGGCATTGCCTGTGACTGTTGAGACCTCAGCATACGAGAATCTGAAAATTTAATTATTTTAAATGTTTCCTAGTATTATCCCATACATCTGTGACATGCAATTACTCTAAACCTACACAAGTAAAGAAACAATGGCCACCACATTTCATTCATTACAATACCGATAGCTATTCTCTTGTGTGGTGACAGAAGTACTAGTCACAAATGAGTGTTAATTATTAAGCTAGCAAACATTTTTCATTTTAAGGACAGTATGATTACTACACTTACCCGATTTGCCCGATCCTCGTCCTGCATTGCCATAGTTCTGATTTAGAAGTATTTGCTGCAGAGATGGAGTTGACAAGTTACGTTGCTGCTGCTGTTGCGCATGATGCTGTGCCTGTTGCAGTGTTGCCAAATGAGCTTGGATTGTCTGAGCTGTACAAATTGCACATACAGGTTATATATGGCAGACAGAAGTTAATGAGTTTCAATTCCAAGTATGGCAATACTGCAGTTTAAAATAACATAGCACTGTAAGTAAAGTAAAAGTAAAGTTTGTCCCACTATACGCCATGTAGGCATTTGGGGTGAGTGGAGGTATAGCTCCTCTCTTTCTTGACCTCGGCACTAGATGGGGTGAGTGGTCAGCATCACGCCCCGGCCGGCTTTACCCCCGGGAAAGGACCCCGGTACCCATTGTAGAGGAGTCCAGCCCGTAGCTAGTCACTATACTGACTGAGCTATCCCGGCTCATAACATAGCACTGTACAATGACAAATTCCATGTATTAACGTTATAGTAATCAAATCAAAGAGGATGCCATTAGGTGGACAAAGCTTGCATACAGAATTTTGTTGGGGAAACATCTTGCAAAGGATTACTTGGAAGACAGAGTGGGATATGGGAGGATTACATTACAGTAGTTACAGTGGATTCTAAGCAGACTGAAATGAACTGAAATGATTCAAAACAGTAACAAATGGTGTTCGACATCAAGGCTCTGTTACTAAAGAGGTGATCAGTTAACCTCTATCATCCAAGAATAGAGTATGTAGATACCTGTACTAAGGGCTGGGGACCACATTTTAACTCATGATATTAGTACAGGTCATAAAATGCGGTAGTAAAACATTCTTGAAAGATAATGTTGCCCAGTTGTATGATGCTATACTTCAATAGTACCAGGTTCTTTAGAATATGGTAACAAATCTATGGGTTCCATAAAAGGAAGTCAATCTATTGACTAGGGGAAAATTCTCAAGGACTCTGCTCCATGGAAGATGTCATATTTCAACAGTAAAAATGGTTAATTTTTCACAAAACAGTGTAGATTTCCAAAGAAAACACAGGGAAAATATATAAAAATGAAGGTTGGTCTTCTGGATTGTAACACTGTGGACTGAAGGAGTGAAGATGGAAGCAGAATGTCCTGAAATGTTGGTATATACTTAGAAGTACACATAGCATTACAATCCACAAGACATACACTGACATCTTCACCACTATGAGAACCTCAAATATCATATATAATTAAAAATGTACAGTACTTATATTTTAGTAAATACTCTTCTTCTTCCTACAGTGCATCAGGAGGCTAAGTAGAAGTTTACCTTCATATGGAAAATATGAAAACATGGTTCTGTACATAAGCTGGCTTTGCACTTTGAAGCAATTAAATTCTGTAGTTGTTTTCTTTTTCCTTGATTACACACTTGGTGATATTGCAGATGGCCAATGTTCTATGCATCAAGCTTCAAGACAAGCCATTTGACTGTTAATGACGTTGTCTTCGTCTTGTGCTCCTTTGTACTCATTTATAACAAACTTTGAACTAAAGTCAGGTGAAACATTCAGCAGTCTAGTTTATAACTACAGGATGATATGATATGATATGATATACAACAAAGTAATACTGCTCGATCCAACAGGTGAAAAAGAAAATTGTCTACTTTCATGTTATCTGACTAACCAAAGAAGCTGAGCCATTCTGTCCTCTCTGTAAACTAGCCCATATGCTGAACAGTCTTAAGCAATTCCAGGTCATGAGCACTCCCATATCCATCACAACTGTCTTCTTCTGGTGGTCTGCATCTTTCCAAATCACTGCTATCAAGACACCTTTCACTCTAGCATTTCAATTTCAGTGTCATCAAAACCTGTTGCATTCCTTTACAATTCTGTCTGACAGTTCTACAACAGTTAACAGCTCTTGCATGCAGGTTATCAAATATAACTAGAGAGAACAAAACTGTCCAGGTAAAGTTCACAGCCAATCCCTTCCACTCTACTGGCAAGACTTTTTGTTGTCGCACATGTACTGTTAACAGACTGGGAGTTGGGAAGGCAGTTGTGGTGTCGGAACAGGCGGCCTTCAGCATTCTACTACTATTTCTGTGTAACATCAGCTTTTGCTTGAGTTGTCAGTCATTTTGTTATACAGCACTTACAGTTGTTTCGGCATGTAGTAGAGGATGCTTGAAAATAATTTCCGCTTTCAATAGAGCAATGACTTCATCTACAGCTAAATTTTCAGACTGTAAAATTTAGCATACATGTCACTGAGTACATCACAGGAGTGCATATTTTCCAAAGTCTGATCTTATTTCCAAAGGCTGTCAGTTACCAGTCTTGTCTGGGTGATTACTATTGTTGCAAACATGTAGAAATGCCAGTATAAGAAGACTTCCTGATAGGTACCAATGCAGGTCACCAAGTACCACAACCTCTTCATCACGTTACTCTAAAATAGGGTATATAAGTGATCACTAGCAGACCAGCAATCTTTCAATGTGTCCCGCTCATCATGTCCGATTTGCATGACAAGAGCCAAGAATACATACATCTATGGTACAGTCACGTCAGAAAGTCATGAGCATCCACTGGTAGATCAAGCATGAGGAATATGAAAAAGACCACATGAGATGCTCTAGTATCTTCAATCCAAACAAAAGGATGGACACCATCACAACTGAAAGGGTCCTGACCAAATTTTATCTTGGCTTCTACTCACATTACTGTTACCACTCACGGCCACATCATTGTGTCCACCGAGCTCACGTTCAATGTCAGATGAGTCAGTCTTTGGATTTAGCTCCTGTTCAATTTATATTTTATTCCTCAAAACTTGGGCCATTGTGACAAGAAGAAAATTATATTCTGTTAAGAAAAATACACTAATCCACTCATTCCCACTAGCAAAACTAAAATACAAAGTTTTGCTTCTGTGATCAAACTTTCTACTAATGCCCAGCATCTCATCGCACTTCTTTGGTACTCCCTCATCTCACATTCAGATGCCAAGACCATGAATGTGTGAAAGTGTCATGATCATGTGACTAGAACTTTGACAAATTCACAGTAACTATAACCTTCATAGGATCGTTAATTATGAATATATCACAGATGGAAAGCAAAACAAAATCTTGCACAGAGCAGTGAATAAAATTACACTGTCATAACTGCAACAAAATAGCTCAAAATAAAGGACTCTTTGAGCAATATGACAGTGTTACACACATTCAGATGGAATGCACTTAACAGTGTAATGCATGGACGACAAAGATTAATATTACACTGTTGTAAAAGATACAAATTCTCCAACACTTTGGAAAATAAAAATATTGGCCTGCACATTTATTATCCTTTTGAACTTAAGTCTTTAAACAAAAGCAATATTAGGATGACCAAATCAAGGATGAAATGGACAGGGCATGCAGCTCATTGGCTATAATCCAGAACAGCACATTAACCAATCACTAGTTACTTAATTTCCTATCTCTCTTAAGACCTGTACATACAACTGCTGTTTTCTCAACTACAACATTTACCCTGAAGAAGGCAACTGCAATATTTGCTGGAATGCTAGGGCTTCAACAAATGGTGTTGCTCAAACATGAAAGATGTTCTGGCATGTGAAACACTGACCATGAACAGGAACAAGAATCACCAAGCTCTGTGTGTCATTCTGAATAATACATAAATTTCACTTCCACATGAAACAACATGTACAATTAAATCAGATGGAAAGATAAATGATCATTAACTTAATAGCAGCGTGTATTTCCAAAGTTTATACTGCTCTTAGTATCATCATAAACAATAGTCATATTTTTGTCATTCCTGATCTTTCTATATTTTTAAATGATTCATCAGCAAATTATCTGCCCTGTATTGAGGTAACAATGCATCAGCATATAATTAACCTTTCTATATTCATTTCCAAACAAATGAATTGTAATGGTTACCATATTGCAACTGTATGAATTGGAATTACATGAAGTTAGCAACAAACCTTCCACCTCAATAAACAAATTCTTTTAAGGTAAAATGTAATTGATTATCAGTGAGCTTATGCATAGTATGTGGAAAATTGTAAACGGTTTTCAAATACATCATCTATTTACAAAATCATAAGTAGTTTCACAAAAGTCAGTGTACAAGATTGCTGGATTTTGCCTACTACTATTCCAAGGTTACTACTGTTATGACAAAAGTAAATATTGTAGAGTTTACATATTCTTCCTTATCTTACAGCTGCAGGGTTAACAGGAAAGTGACAGTGACCCATATCAGATGGCAATAATGCAGAATTTCATAAACCTGGCAGTGTCTCACTTAGTCAACCTAACAGTGCAAGTAAAAAGAATATATTCTAAGACATCTTCTGTAAACATTATTTTGTAACACACAGGTTACAGGGAAATTCATGGACATTAATATGAAATGCTGTCACATAACAGCTGCTGGCAAAGACAGAAGCACAATGGTAGCAGCCACTATACAAGACTGTCTATCCTCTTTTCACACTAAACCCAGCTGATTTATGTTACACAACCAGTGAGCCAACAACTGTCATTAATCCATTTGAACAAGTTATTATAGGTTATAGAAGCAGTGAGATTCATCATTGAAGAGACAGGGGCCTCAAACCAGATGATTAAATGCTAGATTTTTTCTTGGATGCAAACAGCCCTGTACTAAACTTTTTCATGGAAGATACATGTCTCTCGGAATGAAAAATATTAACAGTGGCGTCAATGTGATCCTGTAGAATCAATGAGATGTTTAGTGAAGAAAGTGGAAGGGTAATGGGAATTTCTACAATGCATTCACTGATGAAACTGAACATTACCTGTCACTTCGTGGCAGGAACTGCTATCAAAGATAAGAGATTTTCACAGCAGTGAGTCCAAAGATGGCTGTCTTCTTCTGGGTTGTTGCATCATATAGTCTGGTACACTTCTACCAGACTACACGGTGCAACAACCTGGAAGACTGCCATCTCCAAAGAGGTAAGGTTCTTTTTGGGTGATTCTTGATGAGTTCCATTCAATTCCAATCACCAGAAAAAGTGTTTAGATAATTATTTCCAAAAATATTATCCTTCCACATTCAGTATAAAAAAATTCAAGGTGGCCCTTACCTCTAACATTAGAAGACCGATGCATCATCATGAGTGAATTAAATTGTGGAGTCATATTAGGAGGAGGTGCACTGAGTGTTATCTTTGATCGTGGCACACTGTTGCTATAATTACCACCACCAGACATCATTGCATTATGGCGATGCTGCTGTTGTTGCTGGTAGTCAACATTAGCTGCATACTGGAAGTTGGCATTACCTTTAACTATTGGACGTCCTGAAACAACACGTCATAAAACACTTTAGTCCAAAGATGAAAACATGCAATTCACCCTCACATTTCTGTGCAGCCCACTGATAAGGTTACTGCTGAAGTTAAATCTTGGTTTTACAAAATACACATGTACCATATACAGTAACCCCTAATTTACACTTTTCCTCAGGACTGATGAAAAATGGTGGAAAGTGCTGGAAATAAAAAATCAATAAGCTAAGTACCTCCCTTCACCTTCATCCCCAAGTGAAATGCATGTAAGTGTATGTATAATATCAAGCAATGAACATATAATTCCCAGAAACTGATAAGACAAAATGATGTATATACAGAATATTAACTGTTATTGATCTCCAGAGGTTGTCTTTATGAATGGAACCTAGTGCAGTTTACACTTAATAAATGATATTGCAATATTTCTTCCCATGCTTCAGATACATAAAATGGCAGAAGGTAGACTGATTTTCAAAAAACAAAAATTTATTTTGAAGTGGTATTGGAAATTCGAGAATGTGCTTGAAGTATAAAGATGGTGGACATGTAAATTTGAAACCATGCCTCCAACATGACAAACAATTACAAGAATTCAAGATAGATTTGAGACATACAGTACTATGTACATGTGGAAGGAACTATCTGGTAGACTGCACACATCAACAAGGGAAAACACTTCTCCTATGATGTTACAGTTCACACAATTGCAAAAAAAATCTTTAAGGCAATGTGCTATTAAGATCGGGATTTTCACGCCAAGTGCACACAGGATTCATAAAAAAACCAAGTGGAAATGCTATGTGCCAAGGTTATTGGACGCAATGAGCGAAGACAATCCTGCCGCAGACTTGAGTTTTGTGAATGGATTCAGATGAAGATGGGTCAGGATCAACAGTTTCTGGGCATGATTGTTTGGACTGATAAAGTGACACTTGAGCTCAACTGGCATAATTATGTATACTGGTTTTTTGAAAATCTGAACATTAATTTTGACCAGGACTTTCAGTCTGGTGTGATGTGGGACTGTTCTTTGAAGCAGCAGTGACTGGAGCCATGTACCTCAACATGCTTCAAGAATCCAGTGTTCCCACTGTTCATCAGGTGTATGGAGATGACGACATATGGTATCAATAAGACAGGACACCCCCCACATTACCATTGTGATGTCATGGCCTATCTTGCTAACATGTTTCCTGATCAATGGAAAGGACACAAGAGGATCTGTTGAGTAACCCCTCCACCATGATCACCAGATCTAACCCCACCTGACTTTCTCTTGAGGAGTTACAGCACAAAGCCAGCAACATTTCAAGTGCTTTGGCAAGAAATTAAATGGTCTTGTGTAAGCTGACTCAGCAGCAACTTTGGTGGCTGCTTGTCGTCAGATGCTCACCACAGTCATCTATGCCACAAACCTGACATATGTAATGGTTTAGATTGTTAAACTGTCTTTATTTTATTCACTGCATGTGTGTAAACATATTTTTTGGATACCTGTATACAGTATAATGATGAAAGTCTGTCATTTGTCAAACATTACAAACAATTTTGCAAAAAATAAATAAAGTAATTACTTCTTCAAAAATAAACTATCTTAGTTTTTCTTTCCTTGTATGATGCCACTATGCCTCATCAAATATGCACATTCAAATAAAACAAATGTAGTGCACACAACAGCCCTGCTAACAGATTAAATTATAACACCTAACTTTAATGCAATCACACATCAAAAGCTAAATGATGTTTGCCACAGTTACTAACTGATCAGAGTAACAAATGGTTGAAAATAATGGTTAACCTACATCAAAATACCTTATTACTATTTTCTCCCAATTATGCTCACTGCTTCCATCAGCATTGAGTTCTTGAAGTCAACTCTAACCTGAAAAATGACTATCGATCCCACCCTTCCTTATGGTCCCCTTAAATGGCAAATATTTCCCCTCTCAACCTTACTCTATGGTTCCCTGTATGCGCTCTGCTTACTGCCTGAACTGTCTCATAACCCCCTCCCAATGTTTGGTTTTATTCAACTTCGCCTTCATTTCAAACTTCTTCCTGACAGCTTGAAAGGTCACGTTTCTGCTTTCTCCCTCCCAATCCTGCCCACCTCTCTGGTTCCATGAATGGGACCTTCCTACTGGTCCAGACTCTCATTCCCTGGCTTTAACTGGCCAATTCCCCATACTCTAGCCCTTCTAATTCAATTATAAACCATGTACGCACGGAACAATGGAACAAGTCCATATAGCCAAAGCACTGTAGTAATTTCTCTTATAACTCTGTTGTCAAACACTGTATTGCAGCTTATCTAAATATTTAAATTTTAATTCTACCAGGGCCTTGATCTTCCCTAATACTTCTAAAAAATTTCATATCCACTGACTGAATTTGCTTGTTTCTCTTTGCAAGGATCCATATTTCAACATTAAATGTTAGAATCAGTTTAAATATACTTTATAAATTATCAGACTGCATGGATTGGGATCTTTGTGATCCATATTACACCATTTATAATTTGAGAGAATGTAGAACTATTCATATTTTCGTTTTACTCCTCAAATGTCTTTTAACCATTCTGCTACAAATTTTTATTCTGACATTTGTGTCTACATTTCTTGAAATTCTCATAGTCATGGCCAGAATTCTGATTACAATAAATTGGATGTGCCTATTACACTAACAAGTACAGTATCAAGCAGAGTGATGCTTGTTCTTACTCATTACTATGTTAGCCAAACTGCTGCTTGATCAGTATGTACAAATCCCCACTTGCAATCCCAGAATAATTTATTGAAATAAAATTACTGGAACTTAAGTACCACTGTACAGTGAAACCTCGATGCATCGTTTTCGGCGGGGGTGGGAAATAAAAACGATGAATACGGGAAAACGATAGTTGCGGGAAAGCATTAAAATTTTTAAAAAAAAACAATGTTTCTCTTTCAAAGTTACTTCTTTTTACCAAAAAAGTCTTTAATGGACAACTGGTTTGTCAAAACTTTACGTCTTAGGCCAAACAGAGCCCTTTCCACGTTCAAAATGTTTTCCTCGTCACGTTCACTAATATTAAGCGCATAAAAGAACGACTTCACTTTTGCCAATGCTTCGGCAAAACTCGGCACAGCTGCGGGCTCGCATTCATCATCTTCCTCTTCCTCACCACTCCCACCCCCTTCGCGGACAATAACAGGAAG
>NW_019060023.1:1030778-1044197 GCF_000696155.1 Zootermopsis nevadensis
TAAAACGATAGTTCGAGGAACGATAGAAGCGGGAAAATGTAACATTATTTTATATGGGATGTATCCGGGACCGAACAAAACGGACGATGCATCCGGGAAAACGATAGTTCCGGGAACGATGGATAGAGGTTTCACTGTACTTATTATCTGACATTTCACTCTCTGAGATCCACAAGGAGCCTTCTACTTCAATCCATCAAATATACTCCTACTCCAGCCCTGCCTCCCTAACAGAAAAACACATAAAATATATTATGTTTACTAAAAAACATGAAGGTACCATCTTAAGCAGGTCTTTAAAACTTAGTAGGATTCTTATAATTGCGAGTACAACTTTATGTAAGTACCTGGGTGTTGTTTTGTTACATTCCACGGCAAGGCTGCTGTCTGTTGGGACCTCAAATGCGGACCAGAAGCTGACTGTCGTTGTGATGTCTGGATAACTGCAGGCTGTGGTTTTAGATCATTAGGAGCTGAAAATTTTTGCAAACAAAGTAATTATAAAACAGAAACAAATATGTCTACATTCTTACCAACAGTATATATAGAAAAAATGTAAATATGTTAAGGTGATGAGGAAAAATGCAGTCTTTGATTCTGTACCTGCTCATATGGGAGATTCAGCACATAAACAGTGTGGTTAACTTGTATCAGCATTTCACCTGAGTTCTCTTTCTTTTCACATACAGTATTCTCCCAATTATCCAAGCTAATGAAGGGGAGAGGACATATGAACAATAAAAGTACACAGATAATCCAAAATGTTGTTTCGTGCATTCACAGAGCTTTACCAATTATTTTACTTTTTTTTACACAACTGATATTTATTCTGAGAAACAATTTTTAATGACCAGTTGTTTTTGTGAACTGTCTAGACTCCTCCTCATATCAGCAACAAATTTAACTCATTCTTCCCACCCTCTTCTCCCTCTTGCTTTGTGGCAGAACTGCCTGTCCTGTACTGGATACCCACTTCACATGCAACACTTTGTAGACATTCTTCACCATTATCAGCATGAGTTCTGAGAAGGTCAGCCTGGTAGCATCATTTCATATATGAAATAACTAAATTCCTGCTCCATAATCCTTGGCTAATTCTGTTGTGGATACTCAATTATCAAATTTTTAAAGGAACTCAAACCTGATTCACTGTCAGTAAAATTTTCTTATAATTTTCAGCCATCCTTCTTAGGATCCACAGGTGTTAACTAAAATTTTCATCCGATACACAGTATGATGTAACAAAACTGACTGTAAAATGCTAATATTTGAAAAAAGACCAGGCACATTTGCAGCATACCCTATCTCCACCACCATAATCAATGAAATAAACCTAACCACTGCATCACCAACACTGACTAAAGAAAGAAAGGAAAAAAAGGGGTACTCTTTGATCATATCTTCTGCAGACCATCCCAAAACCAATCTTGCCCCCCCCCCCTCCCAATTAAAAGTGGACAGTACGGTGTGGTCAAAAGACTAGTTCACACATGTCTATATTTATGAAGAAAAAAGTCATGCATAGTCAATCTGCATACAGATAACTGGGTGTTCATTATCTACAGAAATAACATACCACCATGGGTTCCTTACAACGAATCCAATAAATGGAAACATAACATCACTTCAAAGAAAGAGAAATACCCATCACTAATTGATTCTAAATTCATGAGAAATTAAGAATTCAAAACTTGTCTTGATGACACAAATCAATACATGAACAAGAAAATTAAATAATGTAACCATCAGTAATTGTAAGTTCACTTATAATGAAAGAATCAGAAGTTCGTATTGTATATGCACCTTGTGTCATTTCCTGATATCTAAATTACCAAAAGGTTCATAGTTCCAACATGTATGTTATTACACATTTATTGTAAACAGTAAACTGTAACCAATTCTCTAATTTCAGTCACCTGAAACAGATGCCTTTGACTCATTTCTCACAGCATTAACAGGTCCACCAGAAGTCTCAGCCTCTTTCTCAGCAGTCATCTTCCTCAGTACTGATGTTGGCGTGAAAGCAAGAGGAGTTGGGGATGACAAGTGTTTCGCAGATGATGAAGAGTCATTAATCTTCACCCCACTATTAGCTGTTGCATTACTTGACATTCCCGCCATATTTGGAGAATGGGACCTAAAATTGAATTTTTATATCGCATTAAATCCACATAAAAATTTACATGTTCAGGAAAATTATTTTCTTTTTAAATCTATGCCTGCCACTCATTGCATCCCAGTTTTTTTGTTAAGTATAGATATAATGTGATAAATGGCAGTAACAATAAGTCATCAATTACTGTCACAATGAAACCAAAACTATCTGGCACAAAACTTTTTCAATCATTCAATCTATTTTTTCATTATTGCATTTTTAACATAAATTAAAACTTCTGCATCAAGCTGACTGTTTAGAAGAAAATTTATTTTAAATCATACTAAATATATTGTTAGTCTTGCAGCCCATATTTTTCTCTCATCTTCATTCAATAGCAAAGACTTAATTACACAGTCCTTTTACTGTGTCAATGAATTTATGTTGTTTACAAATAAGTGATAAATTTTTCTTTTGTGTAATGGGTAGATCTATTTATAGCTTATCATTTCTCTGGGTGAATACTTTGTTTTGCATTATGTGAAATTTATATAATAGTACGAATTGTACTTTATAATATGTATTGTATTATTATTATTTTTATTATTATGACTTTTTCCACGTCCTATTGTCATCTGACTGTCTTATGGATCCATGGACTGTAAATAAATTATTATTATTATTATTATATTTCATCAGAAATTATTCTCAGAGTAACAGTTTAGCAGTATCTCACACATTCTAAATTCAATAGCTACATAAATGTTCAATACCTCAATAGAGATTTTTCTCACCTGCCTACAATACAATGAGAATTTGCAAGCAACCAACAATGTCACCCATTATTAAATATATTCTAAGCTGATATAAAATTTGTGTCTGTATAATTGTCTGATATTTTTAACATTTGTTTCAATCTCACTATTCTCTTTTGGATATTCAATCTTTTTATTTCCCTAAGATTGGCTTATTACAAGTTTTAGATTAAAATATAATGTTGTTTTAAACTGAGTGTTTGGAAGGGGATTTCCCAAAAGATAATTTTTGCATGTATTATATAAATGTGTGAATGTCTGCATGTAAAGTCCCCATTACCGCTGTCCTATTTTAACCAAATTTGGAATGTGCCTATAAATTAAAAAAATCCTAGCTACTTCATGCCTAAAAAAGTTTGGAGAAGCATGAAGTCTACTTTCCCAGTGCTACAAATCTTCTGTTGTTCATGTCATATTTAGAAAATAAAAATTTATAGCAAGAAATATAGTGTAATTTAGTTTATGGGTTGGCATGCTTGACTGTTGCACAGATGGTCACATAATGAAATCATAGTTATACCAAAAGTAAACTATTAAAGGTTATCATCACCACAATCAATGATTTCAAAGGCAAAATAAATTACCATTCCACTACGGAAACTTGGTATTTGTGTGCGTATAAGGCTAATATAAAAATTTTCCCACCTTCAATATAAGCAGTGCACAAAAACAAGAAAGTCCTTCATTCCTACGAGCACACATGGTTGGCAAGAGCTCTAAATGGACAGTTTCCCTCAAGCTACATATGATGTTAAATAAATACTACATGGTTTCAATATCCACATCTTGTTATGTTTTGAGGCTATGCAGGAGGTACAATAGGTATGAATTAAATTGCTATGTATCAATGGACCATGCGCCCTCTGACAAACACACTTTTATCTATGGCCTTCCTTTGTTTGTGAACATACTTCATCCTCTTTTCCTTTCACCTTTTCTTTTCGTCAGACCTGGCTCTGCTTAAAACAGCACTGTCTGCCAGTCTTATGACTGAGAATGGTCTTTTTCTGAATTGTTTGGGCCTCATCAGCATAAACACATTTGGCTTGATATGTTGTATTCCTTCTGTCACCTTTCACTGTGTCTATGCTGATAATTCATTGAGTCAGATATGGTCTGGCAATGAGGTCAGACCTCACAGTAGTAGGTATACCAGATTGGAAAACATCTCTTTGCAAAAGATTCAACTGCCATGGATCTGAGAAATCTATGAGAAATAATTCATCCATTATTGATTTTCTCTGTCAACAACAGACTTCTTTCCTCTATATTATGAAGTTTTAGCACTTATTTCTGTGACAAAAGGATGAGATGGATAAGACAAAATAAACAAAGAAATTGGTTCGTATATATAACAAATTTGAAAGGGGGGTAATAAAAAAGAGGCATTTGGTAAATGTGTATACTCCGGTGGAATACATTTTACCACTTCTGTACTTTAGTAATTTTATGAACTATCTGTTTTGATAGTTACATTCATATTCACATATTCAAATTAATAACACAGTTAAATTAAAATTAAATTAAATTAAATCCGTGGCGTAACAGCTCCAGAGAGCCAAAGCCGACTAGCTTGACTGCTGGCCTCAGGTTCACATGCCTAGGCAGTGGTGAACGAACATCCAACCAGATATAGGGCGATGTGCGGTCAGCACGACAAACCACCAGCCATTGCTAGCTTTCCTGACCAGATTACGCTACTCATTGTAGCTCCCCAATTTCGTCACAATGCTAGGTTGGCACCGGTCCCATACACTGGTTGAAAGCTCATGAGAAAACTTCTTCTCCCCTGAGACTCGAACCAGCGCGCATCCTGTATCGCCGGTCCAAAGCAAAATGCCTCAGACTGAGCGGCTACGGCGCGGGACTTAATAACCCAGTTAGAATTCAAAAGTACTAAACAAAGTGAATGGAATTGCATTAGAGATATTAATAACACTTACTGTTGCATTTCTTGGCGTTTTCGGAAGTTCTCTCGCTGTTCCTCCAGTTTCTTCTTTATCAGTGCTGATTGCATTATGTTTTGTGTGTGAACAATCAGCTCACGAGGTGATGGCACTCGATGTGGTACAACTGTAACGCAAGAGTCTCCTATCAGCAGCTATAAATGGTTTCCCAAAACAAAATTTGCAGTTTCAATACTGTCCACCAAGTAACAATGAACTAACTGATCATACACAAGCAACCAAAATCAGTGCATTCTTATGCATGTTTTTAATTGTAAGAAATGCATGCAGAGGTTTCATCTTTAGACAACATAGAAATATGTCTATGATGTTGGTTTCTCCCCTAATTCCCTTGTAGCAGAACCCACAGGTCCAACATCAACACCAAAGCCTGCCACCGGCCATGATTCTGAGCCAACTCTATCCATTTACCACCCTCACAGCCCATCTCAACTAAGATCCATCTTGATATTATCCTCCCATCTCCTTGGTCTGCCCAGTGGTCATTTTCCAGAATTCCCCACCAAAACTCTGTATGCACCCCTTGCCTCCCCATGCATGCTACATGTCCATCCCATTGCAGCCTCCTTGATTTCACTGTCCTCACTGTGCTAGGTGATCCGAACACTTCATGCAGGTCCTCGTTATGCAACATTCCAAATTCCCCACTTATTCCATCCTCCCTAGATCCAGATATCTTCCTGAGCACCTTGTTTTCAAACACTTGTAATCTATGTTCTTCCTTCAAGGTAAGAGACCATGTTTAACAACCATACAAAACAACAGGCAGAATTCTTTGATATATCCTGATCTTTAGTGTTTTGGATAGCAAACAAGATGATAATTTTTTAATTGAATAAAACAAGTGTTCCCCGAATGTATTCTACTCTTAATTTCATCATGGACCTCATTTCTATTTGTTGTTGTTGTTCCCTGACACTTAAATTTTGAAACATTTTCAAATGATGTATTACTTATAATTATGTTCCGACGATTTTGCTGATGTTTATCCCGCATTACGCCCTTGTATTTAGTTTCGTCTACATTTACTTCTAGGCCAATTTATCTTCTAGCCTGTACGAGAGTTTCTGAATTCTTGGTTATGGTATCCACATCATCCCCCAGCAAACTGACATCATCAGCATACACAAGTAACTGGTGCAGACCATTCAATTCGAGCCCTTCCTGATTCCCTCCAACCTTCCAGATGACATGTTCTAAAGCAAAATTAAAAAGCACTGGGGATAAAGCATCCCTATTTTAGGCCACTGTGTATTGGAAATGGATCCAGTACAACGTTGACAAAAGAGAGATACCGCAGAAGTTACTGCACTCAGTTTTGTCATCTGCTTTTATCGCTAGGGATTACACCTGATTCTTTCCACTGTTATAGTACTACTTCCTATGGTTTCTCCCATATCACATAGTATTCTTACCAACAAATTTAAAACAGCTAGTACTTTCAGAAACACTTTAAGACAGGCTTATGAAACATATTTTCTTCACTTGTAAAACTATGGTGGCTTTCTTTATAATTAGGTTTGTGTAGCATGCTCTTGAATTTTTAAACAGTAATTTGTTTTACTAAAACAACACTGTACTGTTGGCTTCAAAGAGACTTGCTCCATGCATCTGCATAGTCAAACTACCAAGAAAACACATGGTGGCTGGGGACGGGAGTAGCAGACATGTAAATGAACATATGAAAAGTGAATTATGAGTCACCTTTTCCAACAACTCAATGGACATCTGATTCGACAAAATACAAGGAGTTCCACATAACAGTAGGTAAGTGAAAACTGTCCTACATATGAGTGTGTACAGTAACTGTTATAATTAATTTAATTACATGGAAAATTTAATACAGAGAATATAATCATAATTTACTCCACTGGGTATCAACATCTGAAAATAGCCTACAATGAGGTTTGTACTTTCCAGTGTGGTCCATATACAGTAAAGATAGTACATGCCTGACTCAAAGCATTGCACTCAAAGTTATGAACAAGGACAACAGATTTCCTCCAAGTGGCTAAAATCACTAACTGATGCACAGAGAAAGGGGACAGATAGATAGTAGTAGTAGTAGTGGGTTTATAGGTGCATCAGCTTCTCTGGCTACTAGCGCCATCTACTAGCGGGGACAGATAGATTTTGCAAACAAGGAGGAAGGGTGACACATATTGTATATATGGGGGAGATTAGAAATGCATACAAAATTTTGGTTAGAAAGTCAGATGGGATGAGACCACTCAGAAACATTTGGCATATATGGGAGGGTTATATTAAAGCTGATCTTGTGGAAATACGATGGGAAGGTGTGGACTGTGGCTCAGGATAGGAACTGGTTGCAGGCTCTTGTGAATACAGTAATGAAGCTCTGGGTTCCATATAAGGTGGATAATTTGATCAGTTGAGCAGATTACCAGCGTCTCAATGAGGACTCAGATCCATGAACCGAGTTAGGCAAAAAAGCAACAGCCATTAGTCCCAGTACTCAATCTAGTTTTTGTGCATTCTATGCATTTTGCATAAAGTACATAAAGTGAATGCATAACTAAGTCACATATGTCCAATATATTTCCTACTCAACATGAGCCTATAACAAAGTTGAACAAATTCATCAAAAAGTAGTTCAATGTGCAAAAAATGGGTATAGTGCATAAAATATTAATTTTCTTATGATTTATAACTTTTCTTTAAAATATCTGTATATATTAACTAAACAAAACATAAAATGAGTTAGTCAGTACATGATTCATAAGTTCTGTAACATTATGGGAGACTTTCTTCGGGCACTACTCATTGTCCGGACAAAATTACACATAATATTTCACAGGTTGGCTCTGCCTCCACCTTCAGATACAAGGAACAAATACTTGCCCTGTAAGACCCATCAAAATCAAGAATAATTTTATTATTTAAGTAGTTTTGATTCAATACATGTAAGTCCTCTTAGAATACAGTAATACTGCATTACATGTAAACATAAAAATAAAATGTAAGATCATAAACAAAAAACTGAACACCAACAGACACTCAGCATGCAAACATACTGAGCTCACCTGTGTGCTGAACTGTTAAATTGTTGGGATTGTTGGCCAAGTTAGGAGATATGACAGGAGGCTGCTGACAATAGGCTGAAAGCACCAGAACAATAGTTTATTGTTCAAACTGTATTCAGTCATTCCGACCTTTCAAAGGAACAAGGTTTGAGAAGCAATAGAGTTAAGGAGCCCAATTTATGTTTACTGCTTTACTTATAACTAGAGTAAATATGTGTGACATACAATTCAACCAGCTTCATTTATAAAAGTTTTTGTTTTTTAATACATCCAGACAACAAGAATGAAATTAAGAGAAAAATAAATTCATGATATGCATGCTATGATACATTTCAGAAACTATTTCATTTAATCTACTTTCCATAACCATTAGAAATGAAGACACATACACATACACACACACACACACACACACACACACAAACAAACACTTTTACTTGTCGTTTTGTATGGTTATGAAATTTGGTCTCCTACTTTGAAAAGACCATAAATTACAAGTGTTTTAAAACAATGCCCTTAGAAAAATATATGGACCTAAGAGAGAATAACGCAGTGAGAAATTTAGAATATTACATACCAAGAAACTATGTGCTTTACTAAAGCAATGTAGGATTGTTGGATAATGAAAGGCAGTAGGTTATGATTAGGGTTCGGATGATCATGACATGTCATATTTTTATTGGGGCTTCTATTTTCATTCTAAACTGAAATTAAACACTAATTGGGTTATTCTAATCACAATTAGACTGTATTTATTTTGCATATAAATGCATATTTATCATTTTTATGTTTTCAGTCATATTTGTAGTTAAATGCATATTTTGGTTGTATTTTGAGGATAAAATGCATATTTTGGTTATATTTTGAGGATAAAATTCATATTTTGGTTATATTTTTGGTATAAAATTCTTACTTGTAACTACATTTCTCAGGCATTTACAGTGAATCCTTCAGTTAGTTAAGAAGCCGAAAGTGAAGTGTTCTGAAAGTGCGAAGTTAGGAGGTTTAATTAAAGATTTTGGCGAGGAATATTTTAGTTCTGATGGAATAATTATGTTCTGTAAACTTTGTGAAGTTAAAGTTACGGCTGGTAAGCGATTTAATGTGAAATAACATTGCGATACGCAAAACATAAAAATAATTTGAGCCGACAAACCAGTCATCAAAGCAAGCAACGACTTCTGTTTGATAACACAGCAACAACTTCACCATCAACCAAAACATCGGAATTTTCAAAGGACCTGTGTGAAATGATGGTGTCTGCCTCTTGAACAGTAGCCACCTGGAAGATTGAGGAGACTGAGGATAACATTAAGACTGATTTTGGGAAATTGGTTGTGAAGGTGAGAAATGGATGGAAATGGTTCAGAACAGTGTCCAGTGGAGAGCTTTCACAGTTGCAGCATTGGATTTCAAAGTTCTACTGTCAGTGAATCAGTTTTATAATCAAAGCCAACTAACAAAAATCTACCCTCAGATTCTGAATCAATAAGGTCTTCATGTATTCTGTTCCAGTATCCTTTAGTCTTAGTACCAGCTTACCACTGTTCAGTGGAGATGGAATACGGAGCTGCTGCTGCTGCTGCTGTTGCTGTTGCTGCTGCTGCTGCTGCAACATCATTTGGTGCAGAAGTTCTGGCTGCTGCATGTGAGGATGAGGGGAAGTGGCTCGAGGTGAAACACCTGCACAGAATATACGCCAATTTTAGCCCAGTCCAAGCCCTCATTGAAAATCTATGCACTTTGCGCAAAGAATGCATAACAATCTGTTGGCTGAGCCTGCTGCTTCCCCTGCAGTTATTTTACTTAATCGCATGTCTGATAAGGTATTATGGTGACAAAAAATAAACATAATTTCCTAAGAACAAAAGTTCTGCATGCCACATCAGAACTAGTGCATTTTCTTGGCAAAATAACTTGGAATGTCAATGGTCAAAAATCATGTCACTGAAGAAAATAAAAATCAGCATGGACATTCATGGAAAAAAACTTTTATGGTGCTAGTGTTTGACAAATGATTAATTCACATCATGATACTGTATATTTCTAGTTAGTTTCTCATAATTATATGTTGTAAAAATGTATACACATTGCTTAGTAATTTACCTATATTATCTGCTGAGCATGCAAATTAGGGGTCAAGCTTATGATTTTTAATTTCCTGCAATTTAAATCATTTTTTATAAATCATAGAAGTGTAAATAAGGGGATCCACTGTATCTTGAAATACCGGTACACACAAGCATACGACACTGAATATAGTTTCCTACCATAAATGTTTCCTAACTTTTGAAGATTATTCTGCCACAAATAAATATGTATCAGTACAGACAACTACAGTGACATCCACATAAGTTATGACAAAGATCAAAAATATTACATGTTCTTACTAACCAATGTCTGAGGCAAATTTTCAACAAACTGTGAGACAGGACCTAAAACTTGTATTGAATCACTGAAGATTAACAAATGGTTAAAAAAAGGATATAGCCTTAGAAGTAAGTGTTTTTAAATGCAATGATTTATGTTAAATTTTACTGAAAAAGGATATGGTATCAAAAGGGACACGTGGTAATGCATTGTGCAAAAATTACATTACAAATTGAGATTACAATAAAACACTGGTCTAGTAGAGAAAATTCTTTCTCATCTCAATGCTCACAATTTTTAAAAATTCTTGTCTCATATCCAGCTGTGAAAAAAGCAGAATACTCCTAAAGAAAGGATAAATTTCAGACAAAACAAATATTTTGGTATCAAACTTTACAAGTTGTGTGACAAAACTGCTTACACATATGACATTAAAGCCCTTAGGGAAGGACAGAACATGAGTGACCACAGATAAGACAACATAGGTTACAGGAACACTATGACCTCAGAGAATGGGAATGACACATGTCATGACCAAACAAACTGAAATGACATGACTTGACAGCAATGGTCTGCAGAGGTATATATGACATGTATGTGCTGACAAATATGCACAATCTACCAGCAACAGACGGTAACTTTGAGACAAACATGCATAATATCCTGAAGCTACAAATTGTACAGGACTATAATCAACATATGGGATATTTTGGCAAAGGAGATAGAATAAAAAACAGACACTCAATCCAATGGCGCACATAGAATTGGACAAAAACCTTTTCTTCCAACTCTTAGAAATTACTATTATAAACAGTTACCTCCTCCACACATTTGACTATTTATCACGTTAAACTTAATTTAAAATGCTAAGAGTTTACCTAATTTCTGTCATCCTGTTGGCAGACCAGCTGCCACAGAGAGAAAACTTACTTAACTCGATCTAAATTTCAGTAATCATTGGCCAATTCATTCCTCCAAAGTGAACAAGGGATACAAAAGAAAGCACAAATAAAATGCAGGGAGTGTTACGTGGGGTTGTGCATTGGTGTCTTCAAGTGCACCATAAAAAATACAAGCTCTGACGCATTGAGAACCGTCGGTAGGTTCTGAAGCCACAAAAAATTTCATCAAACAGTTATGTAAAAGAAAATTGCATGTATTCTGCTATTTGTTCTGCTGAGCAAAGTATCAGAACAGAAATACACAAAGCCCAGCATATGGGTTTTGTGTAAGTTAAATGTTAATCCGATTCAAGCACAAGTGCTAGATTTGCTCTTCCAACACTAAATTTTACCTGGCTGCAGCTGCAACTTCAAGATGCTAACAAGAACCTCTCTGTGGCGATGTTGCATTGCCGGATTCTGCAACTGTTGTACCAAATGTTGGGATGTGATCTCACCATGCTTCAACCCTAAAAACAATTTTTGTCTTTCTGTTACAAAGATGACAGAACATATTTATAGACTGATAGATGTTCAGCAATGAAGAGATCGCCTGAGAAAGGTTACAATTTGCCTTTTAGAAAATAAATAAAAAGCCTGTTAAGTTATAAATTACTCTTTCTTTGTACTACATTAAACACACATTACATGACAACCATATTCAAATGATAAACTCACACCTTATTAGGTATCTCAATAAATTCATATGATCATTCTGATATTCTTTCTTTGAGTTCCTTTGTTGTTGAATGCTCATGTCTATCTTAGCCTCATAAACTGTTTCCACCATCAAATATTTACCTGAATAGAATAATTCTGATAAGAAAATTGTATAATTATTAAAAAATGCAACTTTTGTGTGAAAAATTACTTCATGTAACTGTGTAACTCCATGAGTTGTGTTCATGAACTGCTAAGTCACTCAACTGGTGAAGAAATTTCCCATCTTTTAAAGAGTCTGAAGGTTCATTACAGGGTTCACAACAGCTCACCCCTGTATCCTATTCTGAACCAGATGGATCTAGATCACTCCCCCACACTATCTTCTTAAAATCAATGTAAAAATATATAATTGATTAAAATTAATTCTAATATCCTGAAATGTATAATGTATCTCATATACCTGAAATGTTACCATACCTTGAATAATGGCCTGTGCTTCTGGTCTTTGTAGTAATTCCCTACTAGGCTGAGCATTGGTTATCATCAACTGAAGTTCAGGCGGCAATGGAGACAATGACGGAGGAGGTGGTACTTGGAACTGGGTGGGTACAGATACTGCAACAGGCACATGACCAAGGCGAGATGTGGCTTGGTTCTGTTTTTGCTGTTGTTGGCTTGATACAAGCAATTTGTTCAGCATTTCTTGCTGCTGCTGACGCTGCTGTTGCTGCTAAGTGAACAGAAAAGTAATTTGAATCATACAACAGATGTTACATTCCATCATTACAGTGAAACAATTATAACAATCTCCAGTGATATTCAAAATGTATATATTTAACGAAGACAGAAAAAATACAATTTGGTTAAATATGTTATCTTGTACTATACTTTTCCTATATCACCAAATGGCTGTCAATGAATTTCAGTTTTCTCTTGATCGAGTATGGTCCCCATCTCAGGGAAGATGTCTGCCCTTTATCAAACCAAAAGGTTCATTACCATGTTCATATCAGCCTGCCACTCGATCCTACCTTGAGCCTGACTAATATAATTAAACAGCATCATATTCCATCTCTTTAAGATTCATATTTTCTGTTCCTTCCATCTCTGTCAAGGACTCCCAAGTAGAGTCTTCCCTTCTGGTTTTCTGACCAACTTTCTTTCCTTCACATCTCTCCCTCATCATTTTTTCAAATACTATGTTGCACTAGCCAGTAACAGATATTACAAAATAAGAATTTTCCACCTTATGTTTGTCATGCACTAAAAAAACACCACTGATACTAAAACACTGGACGAAACTAACATACCTGCTGCACTTGAAGTAGCTTCATAACCAGATCCTGTGGGATTTGCATCTGTGCCTGCTGCAGCTGTGGCTGTGAAGAAACTACAGGGTGGACAGGACTGGCATGAGAATTGTGTCCAAACCCGGACATTGAAGTCAGGCCAACCTGGTCTGCAGATGCTGACACAGTTGTGTTTAATGACTGCTGCTGTGTCACAGGCCTTCCTACAGTCACT
>NW_019060023.1:1044364-1054968 GCF_000696155.1 Zootermopsis nevadensis
ACACTAAATAAATATGCTGTTTTCATAACTGAGAAAAATATTCTTACCAGTAGTGACAATACAAGATTCCATTTAGATTGTTAAAATTATATAAACAACATAGATACAAATTATTTCAACTGTTACTGACATACTACACAATGTTCTGCTGTGTTAGGCAACATCCATAAAACTGAATCAATGAGTACTACATCGGCTATCAGAAGAAATCAAACACCCCAAGACACACAAAAAGATTACAACTCTTGAGTCAATGGATGCTGTATTGCCAGAAATTAATGTGTAACTGAATACATTAAGCTTTCTCATAAATTAACTTACAAGGTTAAAAGAAAGAAGAACACAAATAATGGGCATAAAAAGACTTGAAAAATGTTATGTAAATGAATAAAATCAAGCTGCATAAATAGACTTCCCAGACTGACTCCTCTGGAGTACTAACAATTAACCTGAAAACTTGAATTGTGTAGAATGCATGGTGTGGCTGTACCTTTGCATACTGTACTCAAACTGAAAGTTCCATTCAGGTCCTCACAATGAGCTCATACCTAAGACTTACAGTGAACAAAAGGAGAAATACTGCTCAAACTCATGATATGAACTGGCCCAACTTTTCAGTGGCTCTGATCTAAAAACTAAGTACATGTTAGTATCCCATCAGCAGACAGGCAAGCAAAATCATATTAGGAAAAATAAGATTGCTGTCTTCTGGGTTGTTGTGCAGTGTAGTCTGGTAGATATCCACTGTGCAACAACCCAGAAAACAGCAATCTTCATACTCACCTCAGTGAAAACCTCAAATCCTACATCATATTAGGGTGGTTAATAAATCATTTGAAAGTGTGACAAAGTTCAAATATTGGAGAACAAAAATAACAAATCAAAATGATACTCATGAGAAAGTTAGGAGATTAAATTCTGAAAATGCTTGCTACTTCTCAGTTCAAAATATTTTGTCTTCCCATCTGATTTCTAAGAACCTGAAAATTAAAATACACAAAACTGCCTGTTGTTTTGTATGGGTGCAAAACATGGTCTCTCACTCTGAGAAAGTAACACAGATTGCAGGTGTTTGAGAATAGGGTGTTGAGGTGGGTATTTGGGCCTAGGAGAGAAGACAATGGGGTATGGAGAAAACTGCATTATGATGAGTTTAAAAATTTGTACTCCTCCCCCAGCATTGTCAGGGTGATTAAGTCAAGAAGAATGAGATAAGCGGGGCATATGGGGCACATGGATGGTGCAAGAGGGGTGCACCAGGTATTGGTCGGGAAGCCTGAGGGGAAGACACCGCTGGGGAGACCTAGATGTAGATGGGAGGATAATCTCAGGTGGGATCTGCGGGATATAGGAGTTGAAGGAGACTGGATTTTGTTAGCCCAGGACAGGGTCTGGTGGAGGTCTTTCGTTAATTCGGTGATGAACCTTTCAATTCCATAAGCCATCTAGTTAGTTAGTAAAAGTTATCAATATTCTAAATATGTACTGAACTCCATGTAAATGCAGGAAAGTATATGTAAGTCAGACTGGAAGATCCATTGAGGTTAGATGAATAGAGCATATGATATATATATATATATGTCTTGAGCAGCCTGAAATGTCTGCAGTTGCGGAGCACAGCATAAACAATGGACACCGCATTGACTTCAGCAGTACCCCTGTGTTAGACAAGACAGCAGACTACATGGACCACCCTCATGAAGGAACCCACTGAAATTCAACTGAACTCAGGGAACTTCAACAGAGTGATCAGCCCATCACAAGGACTCTATCTATATACAGGACAGCACAACACAGAAAGAATCAGACAAACATACAGGCTTTGAGTGGGATTCGAACCCTCAGTCCCAGTGTTGAGGCGGACAAAGTCCACACCTCAAACCGTGCGGCCACTGTGACTGGGAACTAAACTTTACAGAAGTATGGATAACATACAAACATACACACAAACACAAGTTAGGAAAGGTGTGCACAGCATAATAATTATGGCACAGGTTCCAGGATTTTAAGTTAACATGGCACCAGTGGTTCAATGATCTTTGCATGGGTGGGATCTCTGGTGCCTGTCTGGGTAAAGTTGTAAGAGGGGATTCCCCAACTTATGCCTGTTAGGACTCCCCATGCCATGATTCCCCAACTGAACACATCCCACTCATTCAATCTGGCACAGAAAATGCAGGTACATCTTTATGTGAAGTGCTTGTTTTTGTTACCTAATCTTAACCAAAACTGGAATGTGTTGACAAATTTTAATTTTCTTAAAATTTGTCCACAATTTAACATTTCATGAAAATCCATTCAGCAGTTCTCAAGTTGTTACATGTGGATAGACTGACAAAGAAAAACCAACAGGTGTATTTTTTAGAATTTTTAGCTGCAAAAGCACCTAGAAACTCAAAATGGCTTTTAGTTCAATTACATCTCGTTTAGAATTACCAAACTTACTGGAAACAAAATATAACAACAATGGAAAATAACAGAATACCAAGACAGATTACAGCATGAAACCTAGGAGGACAAGTTAAGAAGATAACTGAAGAGGTGGCATAAAACAAAAACAGGCCACATGGCCTAATACCTAATAGGATGATGTCATTCAAATACGATTAATTCAAATGTGAAACAAATCACAGTTATTAGTGCAAAGGCATGCAAAACGAACATACTGTACTCCTACACTGTTTAAGTAATGTATGAAATAATTCAGTTTTAATTATTAGCTAGCCAGAACAAAAATATTTTCTAATTCAAAACTGCTGATGTTATTCTTGACAGCTCCCTTTTACAGAAGAAAACATCTAAGAAAAAATATCTTAGGTTCTTCTTTAAATTCTGATTTCTGTCCAACACACTGTCCAGGAATATGAACTGACACTCTTCAATTATGCATATTATTAAGTTTTTGCATTTTTTAAAAAGTCTAATTTTTGTGGGTATGCTATACATAATCCATACATTTTTTCCTTCTACAATTAGGTGACCATAATCTGTACATAAAACTAGATTACTTAGTATGCACTATGTTGGGTTAATTGGTAGTAAAAGATTGCTAATTTTATCATTTGAATTCTTCAAATATTTCTTACACTTTATACATTCCACAACTTGTTTTCACTGAATACTGTACAGATGACAAGCTTTAAAAAATGTAAACTATCAATCATTAAATCCAAATTCTTTCATGTACTTTAGTATTCATGTCACATCAATATTCCTTCAGTGTGTCTCAACAGTCATATTGCACAGTCAAAAGGTTGCACCACATGATGCATAACATATGACAGAATGGTTCTCATCTGTGATGAATGCAGTGTCACCCCTCTCAAATGCCATGCTTGTGTTTTAAACTTGGGGCTATCTCTTTCACACTGGCAACAAAATTATTTGCTCATGTTGTCTTTCATATGTAAGGATAGAATGCATTAAATACACACACACTTTGATTTTGTGTTTGCAAAGTTCCACTTGCGCATCTTATAATGTGGCACTTATCAGAATGATGATATATCTCAGCCAATAAACATTCAAACATGTCTGGAATTACAGTTTCAATAATCCTATGTTTTAATGTTTAAACACTGCCTGTATGCCCAAAGGTCACATAAACTATTCTTTATGTAATGCTATAGGAAAATCCAAGGCACATTACATCAGGGGACCTAGGTGACCATGAAATACCCCAGTGCTATCTCTCACATTTCAACAGAACAAAAAACTCCTTATTTAGAGCCATTTGATGAAAACTATAAAAATGTGATGGCACACCACTTTTCTTGAAAAGAACTCCCTGTTCTCCTAGTTACAGAAAAAGTTTCTGGCATATCCACTAGTGCACAACTACACCATGTGCCAACTATCTACATGACTCAGCACAATCAGTGCAATGGCAACACCACAGAAGAAAGCTCAGTGCACATTATGGCTCATAGTGATTACATGTTACTAACGTTTGAAGGGCATTTAGAAACGCTATGGCTAAGATCCTCCTCATGACAACAGTACTGGGAAGTGGCATATGAGACAATCTTCTATCCATCAAACTAGTCTGAAAACACACGTCAACTTAATGAACACATCTGTGACTTACAAAAGGTAAATGATCTTAAAACTTTGCATACCGTGTAGTGTATTAGAATATAGAGCAAGCAAACCAACAACTATTAACACTATAATAAGACACTATTGCCATACGCGTTTTGACCTCAAGAGGTCATCAGTGGCATCAGGGAAATTAATACATTTAGTCAAATGGTTAAAACTTGATTCAGAATTAAAAATGAAAAAAAAGGGTATTTGACGAAATATTCATTCTGGAGTTCACAGGTACAGATGACGCAACTACAGCTCGCCAAGACCAGCTACGGCCACCGAACATGGGATCAATGGCTAAGTGCAAGTTCTACTCCTGTGAATAACAGCATCTAGTGCAGTGTCACTTCAAATATTTTGTCAAATACCCTTTTCATTTTTAATTCTGAATCCAGTTTTAACCATTTGACTAAATGTATTAATTTCCCTGATGCCACTGATGATGACCTCTTGAGGTTGAAACGCGTATGGCAACAGTGTCTTATTATAGTGTTAATAGTTGTTGGTTTGCTTACTCTATAAAAAGTAAATGATTGATGTGGCCATTTCCATAGGAAAGATTACTCCTTATCCGTCCTTGGAGCTACCATAATGGGGGCAATATTTCCAATACAATAGTGCTTGGCTGGATTTTTATAACTTTGCTCGAGTCGCTCTAAATGTAAAGTTTCTAGAGTATTAAGAGCAGAGGAGTGGCCCTACATCATGACCTAAATCCATCTGAATATGTGCTGCATTACAAGAGTTTTACATATGGATTATTAATGTGATATCTGCCACATTATTAAAGGTGCATGTGAAACTTTACTAACACAATTTCTATATGTGGATATGCTACATATGTAAATTTGTTTCTTTAATTTTGGAAAGAAAAATCACAGTGAATAAATTACGTGATGGTGTAAATTATGCAATGAAATCCAGTAACTTCTCTTTATTCTGAGAAAGGTAATATATGAGATACCTGTTTTTCACATGACCTGTGATAAAGTGCGCACAATGGAAATTTGTCTGGTCCTACATCAAATTTAGAAATAAAAGAGAAGTTTCAACCGTAATGAAACAGTCTCTTATCTTTCTGGAGTCTTTTACAGACATTACAAATGATTCCAGGTTTGTACTAATAAGCAACAATGACATAACATGAGCACTAATTTAAGGTTAAGGCAAATGCTAGTATATCATAAAATAAGCAATAATAATTTCCATTCTTTATAAAGAATTCATAATTCTGCCCAGGACATGCTTACTTACTTACACTTTAGAATTCTTTACATCTGATACACAAAAATATGAAAATGTGATATTTCTAAGACAGCAATGATTTTATACAACCATGACACTGTATAAGTATACCCAATATACAGGCTGATCCAAAAGTCGTGCAACCCGACCCAAAAGTCGCGCAGAAGAGCATGGAAAAGTAAGTATTGGCAACACTGTACATGCCGAATAAATCAACAATATGCCGAATTGTTCGCCGTTGCTACCCTGACTGAGGTTTTCCGTGCTTTTCCTCAGTTGTAAGGCGAATGCCAGGGTATAACTTAATAGGGGCACGGCCCCCCACCCCCCGATCATGGAGGCCATCAGCTGAAGCGATCTTCCCCCCATGCCGCAGAGGCCTTCAGCCGAAACGGCCCCTCCCTCTCTGGGTTCAAACCCCAGAGATCCAACCAACCAAATTCCTTTGGACAACTTGCCTGACAGGATAACCTCCCATCAGCAGCAACAGATCCCAGTTGTAATGGACGAGGCTCTCGCCACGACGAAACCCCGTTAGCGTTAGCATAATTTCCGTTTTTTCTAGTTAAGACCGTGTACCATTTCCAGCAATACACCTTGTGCGCAGGTATGGTGTCACCTAGGTAGGGATGATGCTTGCGCTTGCGCAGGACTCCGCCCTCAGTTAGCTTTTTTGGTTGGTTGGTTGGTTGGTTGTTCGCCGTTTTCGTGAAATAGGCTGCGTAAGTGACAAGAAGCAAACTGGATGGCCATCAAGTCTGAGTGAAAAAATTTGAATGAAGTTAGGCTGTGGTTAGAATGGTGACCCAGGTAGTCCTTATGAAGATTAGGACAGCAGCCTGGATTGAGTTATGGAACAATGCAGAGGTGTACGAGGCGGCTGAAACTTATGCCTTACAGAATTCACACAATGCACGAATTCAAGGAACTGGACAAAGGGAAAATATTACGATACTGTGAATGGTTCCGAGAACTTTTGAGGGACGGTGTCGGTATCTTGGACAACATTTTCATCACAGATGAGGCTTGGTTTCATTTAAGTGGTTATGTAAATAGTCAGAACAGTAGGTTTTTGAGCTCTGAAAATCCACACGTTTTCTATGAGGTGCCCTTACACAGTCAGAAGATTGGAGTGTGGTCACAGGGTGGTAGGTCCTCTTTTCTTTAGAGAAACTGTTATTGCTGAACATTACCAGGAATTTGTTATGCAGTTTATTGCATTACTGGAGGAAACAGAACGTGATTGCTGGTTTCAGCAAGATGGGGCCACTGCACACACAGCCAATTCCATCCTGGCAATGTTGGCTGAGTTTTTTGGTGATTGTGTGATTTCTAAGGGTTTGTGGCCACCTTGTTCCCCAGACCTAACACCACCTGATTTTTTTCTGTGGGATACTTGAAACAAAAAGTATATGCAAACAACCCTTGAACCCTGGCTGAACTGCAAACCAACATTGAGAAGTGCATTGCAACCATACCCCAGGCAATGCTTCGTCGTGTGTCTAGAAATGTGATAAAAGAGTGAATTTGTGTCACAGAGAAGGAGGATCACACTTTTAACACCTTCTGTGATTTCCATTTGGTAAGGTGAACATTACATTTGCATATGGTTTGGTTTACATTAGATTTGTATATTACTGTATATTATATGTACATTAATACTTTGGGTTGTGCGACTTCTGGATCATCCTCTATATTGAAGTAAAAATTAGTTTATGAAAACAATAACAAGAATCAATATAAAAAAAGAAAAAGGAAAAAAGCATGATAGAAGAATGGAAAGAAAATGATAAGTGAGGAACTGGGACTAACACTGGATTCACCCAATACCTCCAAAACGTGGTAGGCTACATCTAAAGAAAAATGAAAACAAATGACACATCATAACAAATTTTACCTGCAGGAAATTAAGTGGTTGTGGTTTCTGAGGAAATGCACCATTCGTGGCTGTAGCAGGTATCACTTTACCATCAAACACCTGTGCAAGCTGCAAATGAAAATGTAAAAAAAGAGAAAAAAAAGAATGCAAAAGAAAAGGGGATGAAGTGTAAAAAATGAAACCGTAGTAGGATTTGAGGTTTTCATGGCAGTGAATCTGAAGATGGCTGTCTTCTGGGTTGTAGTGCCAAGTGGTCTGGTACAAGTTAAACAAAGTTTCGGAGGTTGTTGCTGCCTCCATCATTAGGGCGATGATGGATGCAGCAGGGACCTCTGAAATTTTGGCAAACTTCAATCAGGCTATATGGCACTACAACCCAGAAGATAGCCATCTTTGAAATAAAACCATGCAAAAGTAATGCCTACATTAAATAGCTCAAAAACTTGAAATACATTACAAAATACATTTACACATCAATTATATTTATGAACAAATTTAGCTATTAAACAAAATGCAAAAGCATGCAAAGTTAGAACCACAAAATAACACATGAGAAAGTTTAGAAGAAGTAATTAAGCAATTCTTAAAACTACTGAATGGATTTAAATTAAACTTGATACTGGATGTCTACATGAAACCTGCTGGAAGGAAAATTTAATTCTCGTTCATTATCAGGCAATTATAAGTCAAATTTTAAAATAAACTCAAACTAAATTTTAAAACATGTCCCATACTTTAAATGAAACTAAAATATTGATGTGTTATTCAACTCAATGATAAACTAAACAGTATTCCTTACAACCATATACTGTAAAGATTGTATGAAGCAATACAGTAATAACATCTTTTCAATAACAGCATAAAATTACATGTTTCAACTCGAGATAAAGCAACGCATACAGTAATCTGTCAGACAACCCAATTACATATGCAGAATATACTCGTACATTTTATCTAAAGGACATTTCCAAAAAGATGCTCCAGTTCCAATTACACCTACTAAAATAAATTATATACCTACAAATAAACAAGGTGGTATCTACAGACGCCTTGGATCACACATTTCAAATATGTGTAACAATGGCATTAAACCCACCTATAGTCAGTCACCTTTGGAAATGTATCACTGCCTCAGCCAGTGTGTTCAATGATGCTGTTCATAGCTGTTGAATATTTTTGATTCAGATCTTGAATTGTATGTGAAATATTTCTGTACACAGCATCTTAAGGAAACTCCGTATGAAGAAATCAAAGAAATCACATTGACTGACATGAATGGTACTCTGATCAGGAACAACCATATTCTAAATGCACAGGAAATCATTAGATAGGACTTTGTCATAAAAATGCTTATCAAGAAGGTTCAGCACTGTATTTGCTGTGTGCAGTCAAGCACCAGACAGTTGAAAATGTGTTTCTTTGAAAGTGGAAGAACACAATAAACTGTTTTCTTAAGACACGGAGATTACATTCAGCATACACTGTCAAGAAAAACTGTCCAAGAACACCTTGAGCAAAAACGACATACAGTACAAGGCAATTTTGAGAATGTAATGACCTCTCCATTATTTCATGTGTGTTTTCTGAGGTCTATATAAATAGCCACAGAAAAAAAAGGTGTCTGTAAGCCATATTCTTTACAGAAGTGCCAGATTTTAATCTAAAATTCAAAGAAATGGCCCATATAAAGCCAACACTTTTTTGTTTATCACCCTACACAATGGCATGCTTTATATGAATTTTGTATGAAAATTATTTCACATCTTTCTGAAAAATCCTGTATGATGATGATTTTCCCAAGTCAAGTTGTTGAGAAATACGTCTTACAGATTTTCTGGGGCTGTGCATCATGCTTGTTGAACATGATCAATGCTCTCACATGTTCCATCTTCCTTTTACAAAGAATACACTTCTTATTGTCAACCACTGTCCCTAACATCTGATACTTGTTTACCAATCTGTTTATTACAGGCCTGCTCAGAGTTTCCATTTAACCAGCACTATAAGCATAGTACATATTTTCACTAACAACTGTACTGTGCATGTTATTTTGTTAAGCATTGCTTCATGATAATGTAACACAGTATAAGGACTGCTGTGATCAGTGACATCACACACAATTATATTATGATATATTTTATAATATAATTAAAACTGAACCACTTTTTAAGAAATACCCTAATAGTAAAAAGTACACAAAGGGAAAATCTTAAGCACCACATACGGTAAACTTATATCAAGCTGTTGTCTCTAAATTTCTTACCAGCTTTTTGAAGGCCACCAAATCCTCTTCAGTCTTCTTATTTAATGACGAATGTGTTATGTTCTTGTTATTCTGTTGTGCAACATTTAGACCCTGCTGCCTCATTCTGGCTTCTAGTTCCTCCACACTCTGCATCTTCCCAGCAGCTTCTGTCACAAGAACAAATTGCATTCAAATAAATATCAATATTTCAAAATACTAGAACATTAAAGCAGGTACATAAAATGTCACTACATACAGATTAGGATGTTAAGGCCTTATGTATCACAGCTGATCTCTGCCAAGGTTTTTCATGATTTTAGTCAACCTCATTGGGAAAATGGGACAGTATCTTAAAAAGACAGGTCAGCTTTCTTCTTCATTATTCCAAATTTATTATTCACAGCTGGTAATATACATAACATACCTGATAAAGTGCCATTAAATAAAGTATGAAAGGCAAGGCATGTCCTTTAACATTTAATCTATATCAATCAATCTGACAACCTGAAACACATTTCCTCCAAGAAGTAGGAATGCACTGTAAAAGAAAGATCTGTCGCCATCAAAATAATTAATTTCATGGTCAAGTGGTTAGTACTTGACCTCCATATTCTGGAGATGTTGGCTCAAATCTCTGACCATTGACCAGTCATCCTGACTTAAAGTACACATATGCTATATTTATTCAACTACTTTTTGCACATGTATCAATCTATTCATTAACAAAAGACAAATGCATATCAGTCTATCATCAGTGCCCTTAAAACAAAACAGATGCACATCATATTCGAGGATTCAACTTGAGAAGAACACAGCACAGTACAGACATGCCTAGGATCAACAGAATATGCTGTAAATTACAAATCAAATAACAGAGATGAGGACCTTGTAACATGCAGGTTAGTTAAGAAGGAACTGTGACCAAATCAAACTCTTTTCATGTTCCATGGTAAACAGAGAACATCAGGTTCCTCTCAAAATGCCTCCTGCTATGAACAAGCTAACAGCAAAGTTCTGTTCAGCCAGTCTTATCCATGCGAGACAGGCTACATTTTTCAATGCTATCTACAAGTTAGCTTTTTAAAATTAAACTTTACAAGGCATGTTCTGACCAGTGATTTACAACTGGTCTTCAGTTGTGGTGTG
>NW_019060023.1:1054978-1131137 GCF_000696155.1 Zootermopsis nevadensis
CCAGTGCCTTCTTATGACACGCATAATTCATCTAGATCAACCCCTGCAACTCTTTTCTTCACAAAAAACCTAATGACCAGATCGAACACAGACTGAACACATTTTAAAGAAGTGCTGTACCATTTATGATGTTATTCTTATTAACATCTTTCTGCAGTTATGGCAAACAGCCACTGTTAAAGTTGCAATAGATTTTACCAACAAATTACTGTCCCTTCTCAAAGAGAATTTATTAATCAATAATAGAAAAACTTTTTAACCAGCAGAAGATATGTGATTATAGTAAGGGGAATGGTAAATTCCAGAAATGTTGCTGCACTATTTTTATCTTATTCATAACTTAAACTGTAAAATCTGAAGTTATGATCCAGCTTAATGGACATAATTGAATTAGCAGCTGCTTACCCAAGTCCCTGATACTGGATGTTTTGATAATGGGAGGCAATGCTGCATCACCCTGACCTGCTTGATTTTGGCCACCTCTCTGTAACATCTCCAGCAATAAAGAGGGCTTCATGCACATTGAACCACTACTGCCAGTCCCTCCAGTATTACTGCTACTATTTCCAGAGTTCATCACACTGCTGCTCACACTGCTATTAACTGCAGATACTGATACCGTAGATGTTGCTGTATTTGCTGCTGGAGAAATTGGTGCAAAGTATGTATCTGACTCACTCAAGGGTGGAATCACAATGTTTGGCTCTGTAATATCTGAAATCAATAATAAATATTATTTAAATCTCAAATACTTGGTCAAATAAAAAGTGACAGTGGAACCACGGTTCTGGAGAATTTGACGTAAATACGTCTATATGGAAAGGAAGTTTATATATTGGCTTTATTCTAAATATTTCCTTTATACATGCTTTACAATTGAGTGAAGTTTGATTAAGACATTGCCTATTTAACTTGAATTAGTTACGCTTAAGATGGGTCTGTGGTAGATGAATGTAATGTAAAGTAATGTATTGTAATGTAATGAAATATAATGTAATGTAATGTAACATTTCCTAGGTAACAACAATGCTGAGTAAACAGATGACGTTTCCTAGGTAACAATAATGCCGAGTAAACAGATGACGTTTCCTAGGTAACAATAATGCCGAGTAAACACAACGTTCCCTAGGTAACCATTGTTATCGGATCTTACAGATTTTCCTGTAACTTTTTCGTTTCCCTTTTTCGTTACACTTTTTTGCCGAATGACCCTACCTTATAGACGTATTTACGTCAAAAACAACAGCGATTTCCGCAGATTAGCACCAGCCAAGGAATTTTTGTGAGGCTTGTATATGGCCTTCGCATTTACAGGTGGTAATTGTCGAAGATCTCCACAAAATATTACATTCATTTCCCCAAATGGTTTATCATATTCATTACATATTGTCTGTAATCTCGCATTTATAGTGTGTAAAATATCAGCACTAATCATGCTTACTTCGTCCACGAACAACATTTCAACGTTATGAAATGCCGATCTGTACATTTGCAACGCCTCCCTACTAAGTCCCCCTTGCTTTCTTGACATGGCAATTCTAAACGCAGAGTGAACTGTAGTACCACCTACAGCAACTGCAGCCTTTCCTGTGGATGCACATGCAACATATGCGTTTTTTAAAACGTTGTGTTGCTCGCAAAACCTATTATATGTTTCCATTAGTAATTTTAAAGTAAACGTTTTACCACATCCAGCAGGCCCCATTAAGATTATCTGAAGCGGTTTAGCATTAGTTTTTGGTATTTTTTTGGGAACTTTAGGTTCATTATCTAATACTTCTATTTTTTACGTTTTCTGCTTTATGGAGTCTTTTAGCATCAATGTCATCCACCTTGTACATAATATGATGCAACAAACTAACGCAACAACAGATTACTTAATAATTCTTATATAAGATTAGTACTTGTGATATTGTAAAACGTTTTTACCAGCACAAAATTATCTACTCCACAATGCACTTCTTCTACAAGCGAATCACAGCTCAGCTCTTGCCACAATAACGGAAGTAATGTAACAAAATGCCAAGTAACGTTTCTTAGGTAACAAAACAATGCCAAGTAAACAAATAACGTTTCTTAGGTAACAATAATGTTGAGTAAACAGATGAAGTTTCATAGGTAACAATAATGCCGAGTAAACAGACGACGTTCCCTAGGTAACCATTGTTATCGGATCTTTTTTGTTACACTTTTTTGCCAAATGACCCTTCCTTATAGATGTATTTACGTCAAAATAAAATACCTACAGCCAATGCTAAACTACACTTCCATTCTCTTTCTACATCATACTGTCCACCTTTGGGAGGGAAGTCTACAGGTCAAATAGTAATCTTTTTTCAGTGTTTTACAGCGGCAAGGTAAAAAAGGGGCTGTACCAATGGTCAAGGTGGTGGAAACAAGGGAAGCTACATATGCTTGGTCTCTTTCAAATATTAATGTCTTACAGTCAATTCCACTATGCTCTACTAATGCACCATGCATCAGTTAGGTAGAAGTGATTATTAACCTAAGTACAGCACTAAAAGGAAAAATGAGACATCCACAGGTAAGATTTTATTCCATTATGGCATTCTGTGTCTGACTGTATGGCAGTGAGGCGTGGACAATTTCAAGATATAAGCAAATTACTAGAAGCTGAAATGTGTTTCCTAAGGTCAGTCGATAGATGTACAAGACAAGATTTCAGAAATGAAGACATTACAAATGAATTGGGAATAGAATCAGTAACAGAAAATAATAAAATATAGAAAAAAATGTAAATCACAAACAGAACAAATGCCAGAGGAAAGAATACCAAAACAAATCATGGAATACCAACCAATAAGACACCTCTGGAAATGATGGATGGAAAACAAAAGACCAGAACAGAACAGAACAGGCCATGACCTAATCCATTAAGGAAGAAGGACGTACAGCATTTATATTCTTGAACATATACGGATTTAATTGAAACACATAAGTAATGAAATATCCAAAGCCCAGCATAATGATCACTCATAAGATAAAGTTTAACACTTGTAGATAATGAGTAAAATGGCTGAAAAACTAAGAAAACAGTATTGACAGCAAAACAAATGGCCAAGTTATTTGTAAAATTTGAAAATGGAAAATCATCAACAAAATTATCCAAAGATTATTGGATATGGATACAAACTGTACATGGCATAGTAACAAAATGAAGTTAATAGAATTTGTAAAGGAATGTGATAGTGGTACAGGCATGAACTGGGCTTTCAGCACATAACACGCAGACACTGTCAGCGCTGCCATGAAACAAAAGGGAGAAGAAGATGGTGGGAAGAACAAGGGTGAAGAAGAAACAGAAAGTAGTGAACATCAATCAGAGCATAGTGATACAATGTGTTGTAACTTTACTAAACTACATGGGTCATAGAGGGTTTGAAGACAGCGATGACATCAGTCACCAGGAAAATTCATATTTTCATAACAAAAAGCTGAAACAGTTCATTATTTGTGTCATCTCTCCTTCACTAGCCCAGATAATCAGGAGTTTACTGTAATTCACGCGCAGCTTACTAAAAGTCTGAAATTTCTATGAAAAATATATAATTCAAACAGAACCCTGAACAAGGTAAACCTTACATAATTTATACAAACTTACAAGACCCAAATTTTCATATGTGCTAAATTACTGACTTTTTATTATCAAATGGTAAATTCAATAAAGACTTCAGACCTCCTCCAGAGATAAAAACAATATTTAAACTTCATATATACTCATTCTAAGCACGATCATCTGTTCTTACCATTAATAATATTATTAAGCAATTCATCATGAAGTGAGGAGCGACGACTTTCAGGTTGATTCAAAGGACTCTCTCGCCGGAAAAACTGACAAAACCTGGAACCAGCTGGGCCTTCCACTGCTGTGCCATTCTGTAACAAATACACAAAAATTTAAGATATTCCTTAAAGTGCAGTATGTTAAGAATTCATTATATCTCACTCTTCTTATAGGCTCTCTACTGACACAATAACATATTATAGCCCTTCTCATTAACCAACAATAGAATAAGAGTACTATTCATTTAAGGAAAGGTAACTGTTTTACACTTCAGGTTTCTTGCCATCTTCAGGCTTGCAAAAATATTTCTCATCTAAAGATAACATCACATGAAGGAACTTGACCATGTTTAACAGTACACGCTTGTTTGTAAAAATAAAGCATATAAATGTACATTAATACACAAAACAAGTATATTTAAATAAAAATAAATGTGACTTGAAAGTTCCTTAAAAAAGACAAAATGCAACTTAGGACATAATTACCACTCTCAAAACTATAAATGTCTGACAAGTAGGGAGGATCTCTTATTGTGCATGTCTATCAACTCTTTCAGCTACAAACATCAATATTATTGACATAAATTCCATGTTTAATACACACATAAGGGGACCTGGTTGACTGTTACCCTCACTAATGGCTCCAGTTTTTGCAGTATGGCAGTGGATCCTCTTCTGATTTCTTGGCCAAAATATAAGAGGTAAACACTCCACTATCTTATTAACATAAAATTTATTTTCAACTTTGTTCTTATTTTATAAGCCCTGAAAAAGAATCTTTAATTCAGTTCACTGCCATAGTTCAGTTGGTATCATGTATGCCAACAACACAGGTGTCCCATGTTTGGTATCCACATAGGCTCTTTTTTTTAATGGCCAGGACTGTAATGGTTGTGGAGGCCACAAAATGGCATCTAGTTTTCAAGCCTTTGCACATTCACCTGTCTAGCCAGCACAGGCATAAAGAACTGACTGTAATGAATAAAACTCAAGACAAACTGACAGGATTTATTAGATCCTTAAAAACACTAAGGCAAGAAGTGGGAAATATTGATGGTACAATCATATTCAAACAGTAAGAAACTGCTGAGTAAGACCGATATACTCCTGATCCAGGAAGAATAGCAAGTGGATCTTGTTAACAGATTAAATCAGGGGTTCTCCATCCATGGCACTCAAATGTGTTTTCTGCAGCGTGCATACATTTCTGGTTATATTCTATAACCTGTATGATAAATAATTACCTGATATCAGAAAGCACACTTTGTTAAATCTATTACTGTACATCTCATAATACAAGGAATGCTGAGAGCCTGTTTCCACAGAACTAACATTACTGCAAGGTCAATCTTTTGCCACTGCACGTCTCACATTTATGCAGCAATATTTTTCCAGGACAGATAGTACATCTATATTCAGAAACTTATGCCTATTAATAAATGAAATTTTTCACATAATATGTCACAAAGTGTTTTCCAAGATGTAAAGTAGTATTGTCAAAATGTTAGAATGTATCCACAGCTTCTTTTAGCTGTGAACACAGTGCAGAAGATGATTTTAGTAAACTTTTATTTGCTATTTTCTAACATATTTTAATTTTCATAGCAAAGTATATTAAAATAATATGTGTGATCCGCAAAGCAGTTTTTTTGAGCCTGGTAGGGCGCATTCTGGTTTTCAAGCTTAAAACAGCCTACTGAGGGTGACCGTAAGCATGGAAACAGTGTAACAAAAATTGACAGTTGAACCACGGTTCCGGAGAATCTGACGTAAATACGCAAACGCAGCAGTAGCATGAAGTGTGATGAGCCTTTATTTCTATAAATAAATGTTTGTAGATCCTAAACCATTTTGATATGTAAAATCTGAAAACAGATATGGAAACCTCAAGAGGTAATACGTATTTTGTATGCAATATGTCCGATCCATCTCTTACGGTTTTCGAGAGGCGGGCGCTTAACGCCAGATACATTGAAAATTGTACACACTGGTTCATTAAAATTATAATAAACGTATAAACAATTATCATTACAATAAAATACATTATAGATTCTTAAAGATCCTTATTTACTGATCATTTTACATATTGGTTACATTACCCTTACTCTTACCATTCCTGAGGAATGAAAATTTAAAGGTGACTCAGCGCTGCATCTTACACATCGTAACTAACGCTGTTTTTGCCAACAATTATCATTACAATAAAATACATTATAGATTCTTAAAGATCCTTATTTACTGATCATTTTACATATTGGTTACATTACCCTTACTCTTACCATTCCTGAGGAATGAAAATTTAAAGGTGACTCAGCGCTGCATCTTACACATCGTAACTAACGCTGTTTTTGCCGAATGACCCTTCCGTATAGACGTATTTACATCAAAAGAAGACAAGCCTAATTCTCTTACACGAGTTCACAAATGCAGATGAAAACATTAAATGTGATAAACAATAATAATACGAGGCTCGTCCTTAAAGTAAGTTTCCCTGGGGCCGTTTACAGAAACAAAACACAATTTCATGGAAATACAGTAAAACCTCGATGCATCGTTTTCGGCGGGGGTGGGAAATAAAAACGATGAATGCGGGAAAACGATAGATGCGGGAAAGCATTAAAAATTTAAAAGAAAACAATGTTTCTCTTTCAAAGTTACTTCTTTTTACCAAAAAAGTCTTTAATGGACAACTGGTTTGTCAAAACTTTACATTTTAGACCAAACAGAGCACTTTCCACGTTCAAAATGTTTTCCTCGTCACGTTCACTAATATTAAGCGCATAAAAGAACGTCTTCACTTTTGCCAATGCAGGGTGTGCTTCGGCAAAACTCGGCAAAGCTTCGGGCTCGCATTCGTCGTCTTACTCTTCCTCACCACTCCCACCCTCTTCGCGAACAACAACAGGAAGAATGGAAATACTATTACTGCCGAACTCAACGAAACGTAGCTGTAGAAGACCCTGAACCGCCGGAAACGAGATGAACCAGAAGAATGAAAGTGCGGCCAGCCTTTCCTTTGTACTTGTAATAAAAGCATTTGTGAAGAAATTCACACTGCACATGCCATCTGGCATCGCTGGAACGAAATATGAGTGCACCCTAATTAAAATTGTAAAATTTCTGACAATGCACGCCGCCATTCTCTCCAACTATCACCCCTGCACCGCTGACCCTCATTCCAAAAGAATGTGCTGGTTGGGCGACATAACAGGTTACCGCTACTGTGTATTCCAAAAACATTATGCGTCTTTCGGTATTAATTTATCTCTAAACCCAGCATTTTAAATTCTCAGAAACGATCATTGCGGGAAAATTGTGGGCCGGGACTAAGATTTTTGAACGATCGATGCGATAAAACGATAGTTTGAGGAATGATAGAAGCGGGAAAATGTAACATTATTTTATATGGGATGTATCCGGGACCGAACAAAACGGACGATGCATCCGGGAAAACAATAGTTCCGGGAACGATGGATAGAGGTTTCACTGTAGATAAGGAAAGTACTCTTCAGTTTACTATGTGTTACACTTCTCAAATGAAACACACCAGCCTTTCCAACATTCCACATCCCAAAACAAAATGCATTTCAGCGAGCTCATTAAAAGGCAAGACTCCCAAGTGGTATTTGTGTATATTTTCATCTACAGGGCTTGAGAAGTGTACATTGGGTACAGAATACATTTGAAATACGAGTCTAAGATGAAGATGATGCTGTTATAAGTCTTAAGCATATTGATAAGAAATGTATTTTTTGGCCCTTCTGTGTGCTGTGCCAGCTGACTGACTGCTACAGACCAGGCTGAGCACTACAAAAACAAAGTGGTCACAATTAGAATGATGTGTGCACAAATATACCAAATGACCATCACAATAACTATATCTGTCAGGGAGTAAGCATATTGCAGTGTACTTAATTATCTGTTATTTGTAATTTCTGTAACATTAAGTTACAGTTATCTAAGAAATGTAATGGCTTGCTATGAGTTGTACCCTGAATGATTGTTACACTTACAGCATGTAGTATTAATTTTTTATCAAATAATTGTTTATTTCCATGAATCATAAATAATTGCAGTCATTTATTAGCAAAGTAAAAGCAAAATGTGTTATATTTGTGAAGTCCATGGAATGAAGCTTTCAGCTGATCCATAGGTTTTAAGAGTAAAAGTACAGTTGCATGCAGTGTAGGCATCTACGGGGAAAGGAGATATAGCTCTTACTCATTCTTGATCTCAGCCTGCCTGCCCTATATAAAGCCTACAGAACTTGCCCTATCTCATACCCTCCTTGAAAATGGCAACTGCATGTTTTTCCCAAAATATTGGTTAACAACACGGCTCTCACGTGAAAGCCAAAGTCACACTGCCAAACCGTTAATCCAAGAGCATCTATGGCTCATCTTTATAATAGCTTAAATCAAATTTAATCAAAATAAAATGGAGAGAGTGGAGGGCAGTATCACAGATTTCTTAATAATTCTTATATAAGATAAGTAATTGTGATATTCTAAAACGTTTTTAACAGCAAAATATTATCTACTCTACGACGCACTCCTACAAGTGATTCATAGCTCAGCTCTTTCCGCAATAACGAAAGCGGATTGTTGATGTCAATAATGAAACACAACAATGCTGAATAAACAGATGACATAACATTAGTTTCTTAGGTAAAGGAGTAAAGCATTGTTACACATTGTTGATCTTACACATTTTCCTAACACTGTTTTGCGGAATGACCCTTCCGTATAGATGTATTTACATCAATAAAAAAACGTTCACATTATTTTTACAGCCAAGGCATGGAAGCATTGATAGTGTCACTATTTTGAGGTGCCTACTGCTGTGGGGTACTGTCCAGCCTAATGACTAATGCCAAATCAAGAAACAGGACAGGTCTTATTGATGAACACTAAAGGGATGGCTACAAATAGCAACAACATAAATTAAAACTCACTGACAAATTAATCAAGCAAAAGTAATGTCAAATATCTGACTGCTAACTGATTTTGAAACAAATAATTCAGTAACATGTGAACCAGTCTGCAATAATGTTATTAACTTGTTCTATTTTTAATAAATTTCCATGAATATTAATAAATTGTCCCCTATTATAGGGTAGTGGTAAATGAGCCAATAAGAAGTGTGAATGTAGTCCCAAGTCATAGATGGCTGAAAATCCCTAGATCAAACAGGTACATGTCAATACAGAAAGCAGCTGTAAATCAATATTTACCGTTAACAATGGAAGAGAATCAATTTTAAGAATGTCATCTAGTTCCAGGTTGAATTCAGAGTTCTGCAACACATGGGGTCCATTTTCCTCTGCATTCTCTGGTTCCCAGGTCATGGTTCGTTTGTCAGTTGAAGAATCTTCCTCAGAGGCCTTAACTGTTGAAGTAGCATGTTTTGCTTTTGATGCAGATACATCTTCTAGTATGGGAGAATGGGGAGCAGCAGGTGCAATGGTGATAGCTCCAATAGATGTTGGAGTACTGCGACCTGTCGGGCCCGCCAAGCTGGTCTGCTGCTGCAGTACTGAATCTGAAGACTGACGGCTCAAAGTAACTGGACGTTGATCTGTAGATAATAAAAAGTTCCAAGAATATATTAATTTATTTCCATACACACTACAGAAAAAGGTAAATGCTTACATTAGCACTCCATTAAGAAATTTAACAGTGCAGATGTAATATTTAACACTGCCTTTCTGTAATGTCAGGAATAATTTTTGATTTCTGGATGTTTGTCCTCTCTCACCCAAGTTGCTAATGAAACTGCCTCATTCAAGACCTCATTCAGCTGGGATGAGGTGCTGATTTAGTATATCTATTTAAGTACAATATATTAGGAAGGAATTTGTATTCAAGTACTAAGTTCATATTCACTGGTATGTATATCAGAAGTTGAAGATTTTCTTCAAAACAGAAACCTGTAAGATGTCCATATACAACAGTTTAGTAAAATAATTTCCTAGTACTCTAATCTAAAATTCTAACCATTTAGGCCTACTGTACATTCACAAAACTATGATACCATCACAATTTCTTTGGCATTAAATTGCTTTATCAATGTAATGTTCAGCACAAATTATGAACAAGATCTCTCCAGACTTTCAATCAGTGAGGCAGTGCTTGTAGGTTGTTTTAGAATATAATTAATGTTAAATATGCATGAGGTAAATCAATACTTCATGTAACAAATTTCTAAGCTCCACTCTTCTGACTACATTGGGAGTACCCAACATTTCAAGATGTGGGAACACCCTCTTACAGTTTCTAATCAACTTAAGGGCTGCCAAGATATACACAGAATTATTTACTGAGGAAATTTATAAAACTGCTAAGCAAACAGATTCAAATATTACACAGTTTTTAACAAAGAAGTTATATTTATTTACTAATCACTTAAAATTATACAAATATTTAACATACGAAGTGACTAATTTTTCATTACGCAGGGTTAATTAATATCAGAAAAATGTACATGGGCTGCACAAATTACATCAGCAGGCCACACAATGAAAAACCCTAGAATAGTGGTTCAAAAACTAGGTGATGTGCATACAATTGGTAAGCAAAACATTGAAAGTAATGCGCATAAAAATTATGGGAATGGTTCAAAACTGAACTACCAACTGATTAAATTGTCTCATTTCTTATTTACCTTATAAAATCCATAAAAAACAGTTCAGTTAGCAGTAATTACGCAGTCTTCACAATAGACAGTTTTACATAAAACTGACCCTCATGCACCATTACAAATATTGGAATGATTGCTGGTAGCTTACATTAAACAGGGAGAAAGAAAAGCAAAATGCACTTGTTGAAGCTCTTATTATTACAAACTACTGTGGTCTCAGTTCATTAGTGAAACCTGATATGGCCAAGTTGTTCACTGTGCAGTTCTGTAAAAATGGATTTGTGGCTAATAAAGTGTTGAAAAGTGATATCGACATATTGGGTGATACCATGGCTCTCCTATAGGGGAAAAAGTTACAGTGGAACCACGGTTCCGGAGAATTTGACGTAAATATGTCTTTGTATTTAAATTATATTTACGTCTCTATAATGTAACGTAATTCAATGTAAAGTAAAGTTATGTAATGTTATCTTCAATGTCATTCATCTTGTTACGAAACAATGGTCAGCTTGCGTGCATTGTTATGTTACCTAGGAAACGTCATCTGTTTACTCGGAATTGTAGTGTTACATTACTGCGGAAAGAGCTGAGCTGTGAATCGCTTTTAGAAGAAGTGCGTCGTAGACTAGACATTACAGTTTATTACATTTCCTTACATTACATTCAGCTACCTTCCTTTCATTGTATTTATTGCTTAAATAGAATTTAAATACAGAGACGTATTGACGTCAGATTCTCCGGAACCGTAGTTCCACTGTCAATTTTTTTAAAGAAAACTACAAGAAATCCATAAACAGTTAAAGTACTGAGAACGGCAGTTATTACTTCAATAAAGGAACTTCTAGCCTCTTTTTGTGACTTTGCAAAAGCTTGCCCATTAAACTCTCGCTTACTTGTAGTTTTGAATGAGAAAATGTAGGCAGACCACAAGACACTTCTGTTTCATTTGGAGTTGAGGTGGTTATCAAGGCGTAAAGTTCTTAAATGATTAGCTCCGCTCAAAAAAGAAGTACCTACATTTTTACAGAAGTCTAATTCTCTGCCTTGTCGACACTTTTTAAGACAACAAGTTGATTGCTCTTCTGTCTTATCTGTCAGATACATTTAATAAAGGTCAACAAACCAAACTCATCTCTTCAAGGTTCAAAAGCAACTGTTTTTCAGCTTTCTGACAAGGTCTCAGCATTCACAAAAAAGACAATGCAATGGAAAAGCCTCTGTCATAGAAACTACCCAGAAACGTTTGTCAACAAGTGTGAATACCTAGAAGAAACTATTTTGCATTTGAAGAAAGTAACCTCATGTTCTGACTCACCTCACTAATCTTTAGAGCAATTTTAATTACTTACCAGAACTAACCCTTCAGTGACATTAATGAATGCAAAATCAATTTGAAGTTGCAATCAATAAGAACATAAGTCACCTTTATATGACAGCCAAGGAATCTCTGATGGATCTTTCCTGTGATACAAACCTCAGGATCAAGTTTGCAGCTTTGTCTATTCCTGAATTTTTAATTCATATAAAAAGGACATTCAGAACTCTCACATTTAGCCACCACGATGTTACGACTTTCAAAAACAACATATCTGTGTAAAAAACATTTTCAGCAATAACACCAATTACACTGAAGTACCATAACTGCCCCCAAATTGAAAATTACTTGTGAGTTACTGTACAGACAATTTAAACAAGGATGAGTACCTAGTTTCAAACATGTAGGCCCATCCTTCCCACTGAGTATGTACTGTTAGTAATTTTACACTCTGTTGACTTCTATGGTTAGCATGGGCAAACTCAGAGTAATTTCTATGGGAAGCCAAGGGGAAATCAAGGATTAAATTTAATGGTAAATAAATATATGTGCATTTTCACCTATAAAAATACCAAAAATTTCCCCCTATATCTCCACCTATAATTATAATGTAAAACTGTATAGTGCACGAAATTTCCTTTTCAATGGTGGCACCAGAATAAAGTTTGGGAACCACTGTCCTAGACTACATTATTTCATTCTATGACTTATTATGAAACCTTAGAGTAACCAGAAATTTTCCCTCCATTTAAATATAACTGATATGAAAAGCACACAAGTGTTTTTAACTACTGTTGATTGCAATGGGTTTTCCACTAATTTTCTTTGAAACAGCTCACTGTACATAACATAAAATATCTCATTAAGACCTACAACTCTTTATGAAATATAAAAAATAGACAAATCATTTGCATGATAATTTAAAGAGCTGAGATGCGGATGTTTACACAGGTGATTTAGGCATGCAGCAATGACTGAATCAAACAAAAGGAGAGTCTTTCTACTTCAGTGGAATTTAAATACTCACTGATTAATCACATCAAAATATGCAATTGACTAAGATCAACCAATGTCAACGCACCTTTTCTACTTGAGCTGAATCAAAATGCTTGCTGATTGACCACATCAAAACATGGTTTCAATTTTCAATTTTCATCATGCAGCTAAAATCATGCGAATGACCAAAGTAAGCAAGATGGAATGTTGCGGGGTTGGCACACTTGGGACGTGGTTGAGGTGGGGGATGAATTTTTTCCTCAGGGTTTTATTCATGCAGTTTCTCTCAAGAATATCAATGCCATGACAAATGTCTACATTTTTGTAGTTCTCCATAATGAACATACCTTTATGATCTGTTGTAACTCTGTTTTCTTTCCCCCCCATTTATCTCTGTCTCACATATGCCATGGTGGATGTCATAAAATGCGTTGCATTGTTTAATCTTTTCTTTTTACAAATTCTGTTACACTGATTATATTTTTTCACAGTATGATGAATTTTTATTTCATTAAACTGATATCTTCATTACAACAGTACTCACTAAAATTAAACATTTTTTACAGAACAATACTAAATTGGTGGGGTCCAAAAAAAAGTTATTTTACTGAAATATTTTCATTACTCCTGCATCAATTAAAATGACATTTCACTGTATACTTCAACTTGAAGCATACCTTTTCTCTTTTCATTTAGCACCATTAGCACAGAGCAGCAGTGGAAGTCTTGTTTTAGTACAAGATGCCTGACATTTAATGAAATCAAAACTCTGGCTAGTGTGCTCAATACTGTTTAATGATGGCAAGATATTCAGACCTTCATAGTACCACTGTAGCAACCACTGTTAAGGAGGAGGAAAACTGAAGGGGGAGTTTAGCTTACTGTAATTTAATTTCTGGACAACCATGGCCTAAGTTCAAAACCAACAAAAAAAAAAAAAAAAACCAGCTCTGCTGCTAGAGGTACATAAAATCTACTTCACATCTTCCTTACTTACTGGATTTCCCAACTTTGGATTGAGGAGGGGACTGCTTTTTGGGTGCACCATGTGTCACCTGCTCCTCAGGAATATCCTCAAAACCTCTAAGTTCAATTGTATCATGCTGCGACGTTGGGCCACCTAGAAAACCAGATAAACAGACATTAATAGTTACGCATCTACAGAAAATAGGTTTTGATGAAGTAAACAGGACTAAAGTGACTAGACAACTGCAATCTTTGTTTTAGCACCAATGAATTCTAATACTATAGATTCTTTGACTAACTGGTTAGCTAGCTAGTTAATGAAGTGCAAAGCAATTTTAACCCACTTACTTGAAAACCACTCTGGCTCCTCCTCTCGACTATCACTGTATGCCCGTCGACGATCAGCATAACGACTCCTATCAGCACGGTCACGGTGACGATCCTTTTCCCGGTCCCGATCAAAGTCACGACCAAATGATCGACGTTCAAACCTAAGCATGTAATAAATAATGGTTAGTGCAGTGATTCCAATCTCAACTGGCAGCAGGTTTATAAATATACAGATGTCATAACATTATAATAATAATAATTTATTTTTCTGTAACTGGAAGTACAGTTTCCTGAATTTTACTCTTCAGATAAAATTGATACAAATAAAGTAATCAGTTTATGATCTAATTTTTTATAATTATCAAGGAGAGAAGTTGAGACTCTGACTGACACATAATCAAAAAAGGAGGAAGGGAAGCTCTAAGAAAGATGCTACTGAGGATACATATTACAAATGTGGTTAGCCTACAACACAATTTCACTACAGTTGAACATAAATTTACATAAACAAGCTTAACTTATGTCATCACTGGTATTCAGAATGACATAATTCAAGTTGTATCATTCAGAATCTGTAAAATGACACAGAAACAGAATTACTAAAAGAATTTGTCAAAAACCATCATTGAACCCCTAGTTATACTCAAGTAGCAATTGTTTCATACTCAATTGGGTCTGTGATTTGAATCATGACCTAGACACCAGCTATACTGATAAGAGGTTCCCTGCTGTTTTCCTATGTTCCTTCTGGATAATACTAGGGCAGTATTGTAAAACAGACCACCAGCACTTTTATCCATATTCTTCAATGACACCTTTTCATTTTCAGCTATATAACTTTCCAGCAATACTGAAAATATGGTCATTTCAAGCCACAAATCACAAAATGTTTGTTTAAATAATAACCTATGTGCACCCTCCAAATTAATACACATATGATATAGGATGGCATGGGCATGAAGACTGTGTTTTATGCCTTTGACCCTGATTATGGAGAAAGCAAGCACCTCTAAAATATCTGTCAACTTCTATGAAACCACAGCACAACTTCCCAGAAGACATTAATCTTCTCTAAATTTAGAAATTTCACATGTAAACCAATACAATCACATACCGTACTAAATCTGAAATGCAAATTAATACAGAATGTGAAAAGGTAGAGAGGAGGGGGATCTCATAACACACCTAAAGGAGTCCAGATTTGATAATGACTAAAGGCAGCTATGTACATCTAAAAGTGGAATAGGTTTGTCATTTGAGATACTACAAATATCTGCAGGAGACAGAAGTTTTAAAAGGGGTGAGCTGATGAACTGAATATGAATAGTCTTATAATCTAGTTTTGAGGAAACTAGAGGAAGAAAAATTTGAGAAACGATAAAGTAAACAAAAGGGTATATGATTCTACAACTATAAGGAGATTGTGAACAAGCAAGGAATCTGCTTTGGTTCTTTGGTTAGAAGGTTAATGCATTGATGAAAATATGATAGTTTATAAGTAGAGGGCAGAAGAAACTGTCTTACAGGAACATGAGAACAAAAACTTCAAAATTTTTAAAGGAAGAATAATCCGGACTTAAGTGTCCTATTTTTGCTTCTGCCATCATCAATTCTGTACAAAATAATCAGAAAACCACAACCTTAAAACACTTTCTAAATATTCAGTCAAGAAAAGAATAAATAAAGAGATGCATTAACAGAACTTACCTTTCTTCACGATCTCTATCACGTTCTCGGTCTCTGGTAGTAGTGCCACTGTTTCCACTACGCTGAAAAGTATAATCTACCTGCTGATCTGAGTCCTTCTCTCGGTCAAGACGGAAGTCCCACACATTATGAGTCAAGATACGACCACTGCCTATACGCCGAGATGGGGCCATATCTCGATGGCCTATGTCCCTGCATCAACCATGAAATACAAGTTATAAATCTGAAATAAACAACTCAAACAATGAGAAAAGTCACAGCTTATTCTATAGTCATTAATGTGTATTATTAAAAATGTTATAGAGATGAACACCTGATCTTACAGTAATGCATATCCTTATCACTAAATTGCATGCTTCAAAGGATGCAGCAAAACTGTACAACACTGAAGTACAAATAGTGGAACCTAGGCAAGTTGAATGTTTTGTTGGGCTTCTCACTTCAACCAACCGTAACATTTTTATTTTTAATATGATCAACAAGAGATTTTGATTACTGCAATCATCATGTCTTTGTTAATATAACAATACCTAATAATGCATTTGCCATGGAATTTGACTATTTTAAACCAGACAAAATTTTCACTGAATTACAGATTATTCTTCACCACATAGGTAAAAATATATCCTGCTACAAATGTACATTCTGTGCATCCTGTACCTACATTCTGGCTGTGAAATGCAGCTCCAGTTCAAACTTTATATTTTCATAAACCACATTTCAACCAATCTTTTGGTTTGTGAGAAAGTATGGTGAATGTTTGTATGTTGTGTATAAATGGTGATTTTGCCCCACAGCTGGGACCTTGCCACATAATACAACTAAATGTTTACTTTGGTACTTTATTTTTAGCTTTAAATGTTTAATTTTATGTTATTGAAATGTTAGGTTCCTCACATATGTCTGAAAAATGTTAAGATATTGTAAATAGTCCTCTCATTATGACTTCTACAGTCAAATTTTCCCAACATGCCCAGTCTCACTGGTGTTTTAACAGCCAAGGAAATTTCAGGTTACTCTCCTACATCACCACACAGCAATTAATTTAGTGTAAGACACAACATATAATATGAATTTAAGGAAAGAAATGTATTAAAATTCACAGCACAATCCCAATCAGGATTACGAAGCTGCATGAAGACAGCTGTGTTCTGGGTTCTTGCGCCACATAGTCTGGTACAACCCAGAAGACAACCATCTTCAGACTGACCACCATGAAAACCTCACGTCCTACACATAACTGCTTGCGAAAGAGTGAAGACAGCTCAGAAAACACAGCAAAGCTAGCAATGCTGTACTATTCACTTGAAGTCATGTAGAAAGGTACATATGAGAGAGTGAACTCCTTCTGTGTCCTTGAAGCATGCAATTTGGTGATGACTACCATATTTATAAAGTCTCATGTTGGTAAGCTAAATGCGTCAATCATGAATGTTCTTTCATATCTGATGTCACTACACTTATAAATGTTGTCAGTTGTCTGCATAACATAAATAATATGCATGGAAACTGATGACAGTTACATCTGACCATATGCATGCTTCATCTCTAAAACTATGAAACAAATTTTGATAACATATATTGTAGGAGTTAGACACCAAACTTCAGACACGTTTAATTTTGGTTTGTGTTGGTATAATATAATTATTACTTCACACAAAGCTCAAACAGACCTTCGCTGATTTTCATGAGAATAGCTCATCATACGAAAAATGTATATACAAGACATAGATCTAATAAATAAACTATAACTTGCATTTGAAACATAATGTATGTTATGATTAAAAATATAAAAAAACTAATTCTGTGCAGTGTAAACAGCTTTGCAAAACTATCACTGTTAAAACACGTAATGAGTTCAATCACTAATTACATCCACAGTCTCTCCTGGTTTAAGCACATTCACCAAGTTCCTGATTCACAGTGAAGTAAATGAGTAAATCTTGATTTCTTTTTGGTACTATATCATTACTTAACATTCAGAACAAATAACAGATGTTGCAATATTTGTCAAAGATCCTTCTTCTTGGCAAGATCTGAGATTCTAATGGCAGTAAGTATGAAGATGGCCATCTCCTGATGATGAAGATTGTAAGCTCCTCTGAAATGTCAGTCAATATCTATCAGACTACAATGCGCAACATTCGAGAAGACAGCCAACTTCACCTAGTTTCTTGTTCTTTTCATTATTCTTTGCATACCCACAGTAATATTTAATTTTCTCCATTATTAGTTACCAGCCAATATCTGGGCACTCTCAAAGATCAATCAGTAAACATCATCTTTTGGAATAAAGTAATTTTTTGGGGTTTCAAGGTTTTTAAGAATTTTTAGAAAAACACAAGATGGATAAAATCCAAAACAAAGCAAGTAGTAATATAAGACCATCATTGAAGACATTCAAAGAAGAACTATACTCAACATTTTTTGTAACTACTTAATTTATTTGAAAGACACACTGTTCTCAGAAGTAAATTTGTTTGAAAACAGCTTGCAAAGTGGATAAAATACTCTTCGGCTACAAGCCTTGTCAGGTGGCTAAACGGTAAACAAACCAAATCTTCTGCCAATGTTTCAAAAACCATCTCTATTCTCAACCTCGGTGTTGCTGGGTAACCAGTCCATTCCTTTGTTACATGCTAGCTAATGGGAACTGGTGGTGGATGGCAAGTAGTCATGATGTTGCTAGTAGCCGGTCTGTTGCTTCGTTTCAAGCTAGCCAATGGGAACTGGTGGTTGAAGTCACATGATCACACTAGCTCGTAAAGTGGACTGGACTAGACTGGCTCTGGACACAGTCCAGTGAAAAGCTTTTGCCTTAGTTTTGGTAAACCACTAGCTCACACAGTATATTTTAAATATATACTTATAAAATGCAATTATGTTTAACACCCTGAAACACACATCCAACTAAAACTCTTATACTACTTTGCTCACCTGTCTCTATCAGTCTTCCCTAGAGGACTTTCAGCTTGTCTGTTATTCTGACTGATGTTGACAAAGCATCCGGAGTTGAAGCTTCGGCGCTGAGGACTTAAAACTATACCATCCTGTTCCTTACGTACCCGTTCTCGGGGATCACCAGATCGCCGCTACAAAAATAATATAAAATTTTTCCACTATATTCTTTATTTTGTCTTTTTAATAATATTCTGTGAAAAATAAAGTTCATAAAAGTATTGTGATGCTTCTGTGCAATTTCTTTCAAAGAATTACCCCAAAAGTACATGTTTACTTTATTTGTATAGTGTGCATAAAATTAATACCTACAGAGACTGTATGCTATTGACATGCATCACTATCTCGCTCCATTAACAATTTCATATCAGCTACTGTTACATTTCAGTTTCAATGTGAAAAAATTCAAAACAAGACATGACACAAAGTGCTCAATTCCATTTCTTGCTGTAATAAACAGTAGATTAAGTTTCACAGTTCATCCAACACGCACAACACTTGCAGTATCAGAATACAATTACTACAACAGAGGCAACATGTATAAAAAAGTCTCACTGAAATATAGGTATTTCAAAGCAATCTCATAACACAACTAGAAACATCTGCCTCTTGGACAACAATGTGTAGGCTGCAGTTAACATTTTAGCTACATTTAATCATGCTAAAACTATTACATTATTTATATAATAACATGTCATGAATTGGGTAAAACAAATCAAATCTTCTAATTCTCCTCTCTGCAAGAAATATTCCATATAAGCAGAGAAATTGCTAATCATTGTCTTGTATTATTAGGCACACATATTAACAACATTATACCAATCACATCTATGACTTCCCTGTCATAAACAATACCTTGTGGTCCACTGGGAGATCTCCACGAACTCCACGTTCATCTTCTGGAGGAGTCTCTGACCTTTTCCTGTCCAGATGCCAGCGTTCTGGATCCCAAACTCCGCGAGAGCTATTACACAATACAAAACAATTTTGTAACAATTAACCTAATCATACAATGAGAAATAAAACTGATTATAGACACTTCACAAACCACTAGAGAGTTAAGCAAATATATTCACTGAAAGGGGGCAAAGTTAGGTAGAAACATGTCAGGAAATGTAAGTATAATGTACAATTCTAGAACATTCGAGTTTGAACTTCAACATTTGTGAATGGTTGAGGAATTCTCAATCCAGAGATGCACCAAGTAGGAATTTCCCAGATAAAGAATTCCCTAACTGGAAACTTCAGAGCACAGAAATGCACACAGGTCTTCACATACGGTGCTTACTATTGCTGTCTGACTGACCAAAACTACAATGTTTCAACAAGTTTTAGTAAAACTCCCCAATATCAAATGTAATGAAAATCCATTCAATCATTCTCAAATACTTTCATGTGTACAAACAGAGTTACTTTATAGGTATTCCCCATGTATATGAACATTCCTATAAAGAGTTAACGATTTCATGCTAATGTATGAAGAGCGTACAATAAATTCAGTGACTAATCTTTTTCGATTATTATGTTCAAAATAAAATGATCAGACTGGCACATTACACCCCGCATGCATATGACAGAAATATGAACATTAATATGAAATTATTTATCATCATACTCATCGAGGATGAAAACAGAGCAAGATGTTCAGCGGAATTATTTGTTACAAAATTTCTTGCTGCCGAGACAGTATTGCAGTTTCGAAAACTGAGCACACCACTACACCATCAAAAATGAAATTACATCAAACATTTTCAAATTTCTGTAGCCATGGGACACTAAGGTTCATATCTTGCCAATAGTGGCTGCCGACTATAAATCCTCTCTAACAAAGGAACATTTGTAAGAACCCATCAGCAAGATTTAAAACAAAAAGAAATGATTCCTCAGCAAGAAAACACTTGGCCACATATAGCCTAAAAAAGTATTATTCTTGCCCAGAATATTAAACACAATGAGCAGATCTAGCAGCATACCTGTAACTTCTTGCAGAGTCCACAAAAACTCCTGTGCAGTTTGGTTCAAATACTCAAGCAAAAATGGAAAAATATATGGAACTGAAGGCTAATTATAAAGAGAAGAAGAGGTGCCAAAACTTGCCACACATTTACAATGTACAATATAAAATAAAAATTGGGAACTTATCATATTCTCACAACAGTTATAAATTACATTTCATGTTTCAAGATGTAATATACATCACAAATTATTTCTGTACTTCACTATTATATGAGGTGTGACAATGAAGTTCCTGGAATACCCCATAAAAGCTGTATTTAATTACTTACACTCTAATAGTTGCTGTAACCTTCAAAGTAGTCTCCTTGCACACCAATATAATTAGCGAGTCAGTGTTCCCATTACTCACAACATTTCTGGAATTCATCTTCTGAATATGTAAAGGGCCTAATTTCTATAATGATTTCTGGCCAGAAACTACCAGACAGCAAGCATGTCATAAACAGGGGCACTGTCATGATGAAAGATCCAAGCATGAAGCCAAAGTGCAACTTTTCTCAGATGAACAATCTCAGTATCTTACCAATATTTCTAAATAGCAACGCTGGTTCACTTGATGAACAAACTCAAAGTGAACAATGCCCTTGTGATAAAAAAAACCTGTCTTCACTTGTTCTCATGGCATGCATATGCATACCTTTATTTTCATCTCGGTGACACTGATGTTTCATTCCCAGATCACACTAAAGCACCATGATTCATCATCTGTGATAAGTCTATCCATAAAGTTGTTTCCTTCAGTCAAATTACAAGAAAGATCAGAACAAACCATCAAGCTGCCGCTGTTTCTGGTCATCAGACAAAATTTGTGGCACCATCTTTGCTGAAACTTTCCTCATTCACAAATCTTAAGTCAAAATCTTCCTCACAGTTTGCCTGTCTAAATTTAGTTCATCTGACAACATTAGTACATTTAATCATTTGTCAGAACAAACCAAATTCTGCACTCTTCTACATTTTCATTTGCCTAGTGAGTTTTTTGATGTCCAGTTCTTTTGTCGAATTTCACGTCTTCCTGACACCGCTTAAACCTTTTATGCCATGCAGAGACTCTTGCATCAGCACCATAAGCCTGTGTTTACATGTGCAAAGTTTCACTTGTGCTTTTGCCTAACTTTGACAAAACTTTATGTTATCTATCACTCATTTTTCCACTGGGACAATAATCCACACTTGCATAACTCTTCTACTACTTTGCTACTACTGCCTTATTTACTTCACCAACACACAAGATGCAGTCACACACACGTCATAACATGTTGGTGAGTAGTTATTCCTTACTCATTACTCAATGTGACATATTTGCAGGCATTCTGGGAACTTATCACACCTCATATTTTACAGTGATATTTCAGGATGGAAATTTCATATCCATGCATAATTAAATTATCTGTGCTTTGTTGTTTATGTAATCTCTAATTTATAGTTAGACAACCATACATATTTTGATAATGAATAGGTCTACAGTATATATTTATGCTCTAGTAAATCCTATAGCTTACTTGTTAAAAGCTGGATCTAAGAATTCTGGTCTCTTCTTAGACAGTGGGTGAGACTGGAATTGCATAAGCTCCTCCTGCAATACACACAACAGACATCAGACATCTGTATGTGTGTACCATACATCCCTGACACCAAGACTAAAAACAGTAGCCTGGGTACTTGCAAATGACTGTGAACACTGGATGAAACTCAAACAGTAACCAGGCACTAACAGAAAATCTGTAAGTGCAAGTGATCTATTAAGTTACAAGTAGCATTCATCTGATGATTCTGACACAACCAGGCAATTTTTTAAACTGGTACATTATTCTATTCAATTATCTGTCTCACATTTTAATAGAAGGAACTTCAATCAATAAACCTTTCCAAATTCAAGTACTGCATTAAAGTCTGAAACAAGGAGATGCTGTCTCCATTGCTCTTTAACTTTGAGTTAGAATACGTCATTTGGAAAGTCCAAGATAGGCAGGAGGGTTTGCAATTGAATGGGACACATCAGCTACTGGTATATGCAAATGATGTTAATTTATTGGGTGATGATATAAATACAATAAAGAGGAACACAGAAGTTTTACTAGAATCATTCATTTCATTTCGATGTTTAGAAATGCCTAAATATTATTTTTCCAAAATTCTGCGTCAAATCCTGTTGCGTACAGACTTCGCCCATCGTTGGACATATGAGTACATGCTCTGGGCTATGAATCTGTCCGCAGTCGCACTGTTCTTCGTCATTTGCAAAATGGCCATACATGACTGTATGGGCAGCAAGAAATTGATCAGAGGGGCTGCCTAGATTAAGCTACAACACAACACAAGACTGATAACAATCATTACCAGATCTATGAATCAATGATAAACCATGTAAGAATTATAATGTATGAGAAGAGGTCAGTTTTTATTTGGTGGGACATTAGTGATAGGGGTATGAACAGGAAGGATAGTCTTCACCTAAGCCAGTCACAGAAGCCATACAACCACTCTCTCAAGGACACAGAAAGCCTCCAAACAACACTGCATGTCCCGACCTGGCAACCAGGCTGCCACATTGTCTTCTTCAGGACAATAACCTGGCCCTGGCTAGTTCCTTACTTCCTCACTCCAAACTCATGTTACTTAGTTCATTACTTCCCCCACACACTTCCTTTTCTTATCACCCTTCTTCCATCTACCCACATTTCCTTGTGTCCAATGGTCTTCTTGCTGGTCCCTGAGAGGCCCATTTCCTTTACTCTCTCTTTCTCTTGCATGTCTTCCTCCCTTCTGTCATAGCTGTTGTATGCCCTCTCTCTTCTACTGGCTCCCTTGCCCTTGCCTGATCCTCACCTTATTACCCACTGGTATGATCAAGGCTCTGCCATTACTGACTGGTTCCTACATCTCAAACAATTTCCTTGTGCACAGCTTATTTGTTACTTTAATGATGAAGGCAGCAAGTACTGCTGAAACACTGGTAAACTTCTATCAGACTAAATGGCGAAAAACCTAGAACACAGCCATCATCATACTTGCCACCACGTAAACCTCAAATCTACTTATTCCTCACTAAGCAACTAGATGGCTTACCGAACGCGAAGGTCCATCACCAAATTAACCAAAGCCCTCCACCAGACCCTGTCCTGGGCCTACTTATTCCTACTAAGGTTTATTCCTAAGTTGATCCTGGCAACTGTTGAAGTAGTGCCTTAAATTAAGCCATGATTGAATCCTTCAATATTCTTTGCAATTCATTTTCCATGATCATCCTGTCATTCAAGGTTTTAGACTGATATATTGATAATGTAATTAAATAAATAACAGATTAGTATTAGCACAGTCATATATTCTACTGCAGACAAAGCTAATAAAAATACAAGAAATTATATTTCTTCATACTTCACAAAATTTGTGTATACTGTAAAAAAAAAAGGTTTCAAGTGAAAGTTATGAGTTTAATAACACCTATAATTTTAAATACCAATTTGTTATATGATGATTCTTTTTGAGAAACCGGATGAGTTTGATTCAAGCATCCTACTAACACAGACCAAAATTATATTAATCTGGCAAATATTTGTGATGAACGAGTCAATATCAAACTGCATGAATTTCTGCAGAGTAGCTGAAACATTCTAGGACAATTTTAACATCAGAAAGTTTTTACAAAGTGTTCCAAGATCCATATTAATTAAACACTGTCAACCTAGTATGATGCCCTGAAGCTCTCCTCTCTCTAAGGGGCACTCTGTACAAAATTAAAATTTAACAAACCCTAAAGGCAGTAGTCTTCTTCTTAATTAATTCAATTCAACTTTGTAAACTGTACACAAAATGACTTTACAAAAAATAAAAAATAAACTATAACTTATCTACTACATTTGGGAAGAAAGAGCCATGTAACACAGTTTAACAAAACCATACAGAAAATGGAGAAGTTTGTGGTGTGGTTCTACTCCTGATTGGTCCTTCAAAGGTGAGCCTAGTAAAATGCTGTGCAATAAACTAAGTATAATCAATTGTTCAAAAATGGGTTAATTTATTTCTGTTTATGGGCAGCTTAAAACTTACCCTCGTGTACTGGAAATGAGGCAGAACAGGTGCTCCTTTCTGGGCCTCCTCCATCTGGTGGTCCAAGACTTCGTCACCATCAAAGACTGATACTGCCACTTCTTCATCACCTGAAACAATCACATCTTTGACAAACTGCAGCTCAGTGAAGCAGTGTTATGCTAAACTAAACAGTGAGAGAGATACATGACACTTGCACACAGTATGACCTGCATCAGGTCACCTACATATCTTGAGGACTGCATAAGGAATCACCTCATATCCAAATCTGAAGAGGGATAATAAATGAGTTATCCGCGGAACATACAGACCAAAAGCCATGCCAATTTCGATCAAATAACCACAGTACACAAAATTACAAAAACAATCTCTTCAGGTACACATTATTTTGCAAAAATATGATGTTAATTTATGGGGGTCAAAGGGGTAGTATGTGGTCCTGTGGGTGCACTCCCTGCTGGTGGAAGTGCACTAATAAAACACAGGAAATGACATTTATTCCTACCAAGTCCGATGCATACATGTCCACGTCATGGCTCCTGGGCAACGGGTACACTCTGTGTACACGGCTAAGTCATGTAAGGGCTAAAAAGCGAGCGAGTGAGTTCCCGACACTTTAAAATGGGGACCTACCAGCTAAGGGAGACAACCCCGACAGAAAACATCGGTCCTCCAGGATGGCTGGGGGTTGGCGTAGGGCTAACATCCCGACCTGTAAAATCTCTTGTTACGGAAACAGCAAAAAAAGACAGCCGGATAGATTCAGTGTTGACGACTTTTGGAATGAAAAGGACCACGAAAATAGGTTTCTGGAACGTGAGAACTTTGAGAGAAACCAGCAGATTAAAGCAGGTTACAAAGGAGATGCTGAAATACAGATTGGATATCCTTGGGGTTAGTGAAGTGAGATGGCCAGACTTTGGAGAAATGCAAACACAAGATGGGCTGACATTCTTGTACTCAGGACCTACTGCAGAAGATGCAGAACATAGGAACGGAGTTGGTCTCTTGTTGACAAAAGGAGCAAAAAGAAGCCTTATGGAATGGCAACCCTTATCAGACAGGTTAATGACGGCACGCTTTAAGACAAACATCCGAAATGTCACAATCATCCAGTGCTATGCTCCTACAGAAACTTCAGACGTTGAACTAAAAGAAGAGTTCTATCGATCCCTAAATGACACTGTCAGGAAAACCTGCAAGAAGGATGTTTTGATTGTTATGGGAGATCTGAATGCAAAAGTTGGGGACAGAAATGAAGGCATGGAGCAGGTAATGGGAGTTCATGGCATTGGGGAAATGAATCAAAATGGAGACATGTTTGCAAACTTTTGTGCCAGCCATGATTTGGTGATTGGAGGTACAATATTCCCTCATAAGAATTGCCATAAGATCACTTGGGTATCTCCGGATCACAAAACAGAAAACCACCAGAAGAAAAAAAAGAATTTCATTTAGAGCTAAAGAACCGCTATGAAGCATTACAAGAAGCAGAGGAAACCGATATTGAAAGTACAGTAAGTAACTAACTAACTAACTGATGTTAATTTATATGCTTTGACATGCACTACTACCATAATTAAGCTCTTTAAATTATGATTTCAGTTATTACAAACAGAGATTTCCACAGTACAACTGACACATTACTGAAAAGGCAAAGTTATATTGATACTGTTATATGATCAAATCTTTCAAAGTACCATAATTTATGTTTCACAGTTTACAAAACAGCAAGCCTACGACTCTGTTAAGAGATATGTGTTACACAATAATCTCATTAAATTTGGTATACCAAAGAAACTAGTGAGTCTAATAAAAGTGTGCTTAAATTAAACCTGCAGCAAAATTAATTTCGGTAAATATTTATCTGTTTCATTTTCCATTAAGAATGGTCTGAAACACTTATTTCATCCCTCCTAGGTCCAAATATCCTCCTGAGCACCGTTTTCAAACACTTGTAATCTAATCCGTGGGAGACAGGAGTTTAGAGCGACTGGATTTTGTTGGCCCAGGATCTCCCATAGATTCTGCCTGAGAGTATCCTCCCATCTATATCTAGATCTCCCCTGCAGTATATTCCCCTCAGGCTTTCCAACCAATAACCGGTGCACACCTCTTGCCCCATCCATGCATGCCACATGCCCTTCCCATCTCATTCTTCTTGACTTAATCACCCTGACAATATTGGGGGACAAGTACAAATTTTTAAAATCAGTTTACTTTGCTTATTTTCAATCCTTAATGCACAAGAAGTTATCTTCTGGGTAAATTCAACAGACAGCAAAAGAGTATTTATCATCGAAAAGAAAAACAATGACAGTTCTTAAAAGAAGAGTATCTTGCAGAAAAACCATTTAAGAGATGTAATACACTGCCTTGCAAGTGAATTCCTACTCGCACTACTAAATTTTATTGTGGACAACATGTAGAAGGTCCAAACAAAATCTGACATACACAGCATAAACACAAATCATAAGCATGATGTCCATCAAACAAGTGCTAACCTGACTAGTTATCAGAATGGTGTTTACTATGCAGAGATAAAATTATTCATACTCTTCCAGATAACATTAAAAGTGCATATCATGATATAAAAGTATTTAAGCCAGCACTGAAAGATTATCTGTTATCACCACTACTCCATAGAAAAATTTACCTCAACTGAAAATTATTCAACAGTGTACATATTTATGTAAATAGCTATAATAAGTATGCACTTATAATTTTGTTTTGGTATTTTATTGTACTAAGTTTTCATATTCATACTATGTATGACACGTTCCACATCCTTGGCTTGTACCAGGATCTACGGAAATTTAATAAATTGTAATTGTTCTTCATACACTCATTGTGTCCATATCTGTGATAAATTTTTGATAACAAGTCATTAACAAATTTACAAAGTGCATTTCAGCTGAAGATAGAGGAAGAATGTTATTCTAAAACACTGGTATCTATCTGCAAGTCCAAACAGTGTTACAACCCAAAAGACATTTTAATTTAATAAAACAAAGTCCTTGCTGCACACACAAATACTCACTATTTATAAATGGCATTTCTCATGATGAGTTCCAAGATCCTTTACTAAAAACAGTGTAAGGAAATGAAATTGACTCACAAAATGTGACTCTCTTGGTTCGCCGTGACTGATGAAAGAATCTTATTCTGGCACCAGTTCCTAGTGAAGTTTGTGCTTCTGCAATAGGAATTCCTGTAGGCCCATTACGCCGCCTTCGGCTACGACGATAACGAAGAGGGCCTGGCCCACTCATTTTTAAACGTTTGCCTGGTGTCTCCAAAAATGTCACTCAAGGTCTATAGCAGTCAGTGTGTCTGTTACTAAAGTGAGCAGTCTGAATTGCATTTATCTAAACTCTACCTACATTTTACAAATTTTAAAATAATGCATAATGTACTTGTATCATTGTGCAGCATTTTTCAATCTATTCTGATTCATGGATTCATGGACACTGACTCACACTGTACACAACACATAATGCAAATGCACTACAATAAAGCCTTTAATCAGGGACACTTCATATTCACAAATATTAAAACATTATACAAATTGAATTACACTAAAGAATGCAAAGAATAATTTATCGGATATCCAACGTCCATGAATCTTGGGTTTGTAACATGGTCCAGTTACACAATTTGAGGAACGCAGTGACCAACCCCCCAAAATATGTGTTCTCTGTGAAGCAGAAATGTTCAATAAAACCAAATAAGTCCCCAAAAAGAAACACAAAATGTAGCTCGTTTTGAAGTAGTACGTATACAAAACGCTAATATTTGCGGTCTGACAGTGGTCTGCGGACCACTGGTTGAAGTGTAAAAAATTACAAAATATATGCTGCGTAAATATTAAACACAGGTCTTTAATATTATGATACTGTAGGACACGACTCTGCCAGAACCCGTTACTTAGAATTCTTATATACAACCCACAAAGAACAAAAAAAAACATATATTTGTACACAGCAGTGTAATATCAAAGATGTCCTTCACTAATCCTTTTAATTATTAAATGCTCTACACTAATATTCACCAATGAAAATGCAACACAGAATCAGAGGATTTCATATGTAGTTCCCTTACACTAAAATTCCCTACGTTTTTCATCCTATCTCAAATTATTTACAAAATATGCTGAAAGCATAACTACAACTGTAACTGCGTTATATTTTATGTATCTGCTAATTCACATCGCAAGTGAAGGGCATAGATATGATGAGAATGACAATTATACGTGATGTGTTTCAACTAACGAGCTGGGTAAAACGTTTAAAAATACCTAAACACTACAAAATATGCAATTATTACTGATCATATAAGCCACACAAAGACACAAAACCTGAAATTAAAACACTTATCACACGAAAGGAAGACACTGCTCCTTGCGAACACATCACTTAAAAGCAACTGGCATTCAAAGCTAGGATATTGTGGGGGTGGAGATTCCGCCACAGCGATTGGCTGACTGTATAAATACAATTGCAATGAATTTCATTCGCAAACTATGCGATGGGGCGAAGAAGTTGATAAAAAAGACAAAACATTTTTCTGACATTTTAAGACACATCATCGCAAAGAGTGTGGAAGCAAGCATTCTATTTTCTTCATTCCTTATCCTTTGTAAACAGCAACAGTACTTTACAACATAAATACAAATAAGGCAGTCATGTATAAACTGAAATATGAGTTCCGCTATTAATAACAAAAAGTAGTATCACCCTGCATGTCGCCACAATCCGTCGACTGGATGAATATCGCAAATTTGCAGCGGTCCTGTGGTAACTAGTTGTAACAATTATAGGTTTACTTTTTGAATGTAGTTAAACAAGTGTTTGAAGTTTACGCTATTTTACAGAAACATGGAAGTCATTTCAGTAAAATCTTCTGGGGCAATCAGCCCAATCAAAGGGGTCCTGAATATGGGGGCGGAGATGGTTCCCGAAACAGATCGCTTCGTGTAACCATTTGAAGCGGCTGACTGTCCGAGATTTTGAGTTTAGTCGCCGCGTAAGCGTGAAATCACATCGTATATGGAAGTCTATTAACCACCACCATTCCTTTGCACTATTCATAGGAACTACTAAACGCAGTCACACTACACGTAGCTCAGTAAACTTAATTAGAATTTAGCAGCTCACTGCACCCACGACGTCACACCTAAGACAAACCATTCCATGTTTGCTGAGAAATTACGACAGGTATTCCAGATATGCGCATAATTAGATTTATTGTTTAATATACTTTCCACTCGTGCCCAGCCAAGTGATTTCTTCTGAACTTTTAATTCAATCAGAAAACGTGCAGGGTCGTCGGTATTAGGGTGAGAAAGAACGAGAATAGCAAGTGACCCATCATGTCACCACAAAGCTGTCGTCCGAGTTCTTCTCTCCCCACCTCAACGACAATGATTCAAACACTTCCAAAGTCAGACACCACACGTGGTGAGCAACTTCATGCAATTTTATTTCACTACTCAAAATTTAATAATAAACTTAAGTAATGGCATTTCTATTAGGTCTACGTTTTCCTGGTGCAGTGGTATATTATTGCTGTGCAAAATTTTCCAAATTGTTCAAGCAATTTCTGACGTATTTAAGGTGGAGATCTAGAATGTTCCTGGCAGACTTATATGTTGAACATTAAAAGAATGTACATGAGGAAGTGAAGGTATATCTCCAATAAAAGGACTTTGACTTTCAAATGTGACAACGCTTAAAATATATGCCACTGCTCTTTTGACATTTGTTCCCAAATGACAAAACAAACGTCAAACATAATCAATGCACTATTTAAATAGGATCACAGATGATAAAATCTGTATTAAAACATCTCAAATTCCTTAAATTTTTGTGAAGACTTACTAGCCCAAAATATACAAAACTTTTGAATAAGAATAAACATTGACATCCTGAATTGTTTTTCACGTTTGATGACAGCTACCACAAACTCTACACTAAATTTCTTTAAACCCCACTTATTCAGACCTTGCAAATGTAGAAGCACTTCATAAAGTCAACTCCGGCCTTTTATAGAAAAGCAGTGAGAAGGAAATATTACTTTGAGTAATGCAGATAAATTAAGGGTTACTGAGAAAGTGGAGGCTGAGATATCACTTTGCTCATATCGTGGAAAAATGTGGCTTAGCAAAACAAACTGCACCTAATATCAAGTATTTTACAACAATTTAATAACAGCTACAATGTACTATTTCCAGCCCAGATTATCTTGTACTAGGAATTGGACTCGTCGCCCTGGTGATAGTGGCAGCAAGGCCCCCTGAAACGTCGGTAAACTTATACCAGACTACATGGCGCAACAACCCAGAATACAGCCACCTCCAAACTCACCGACATGAAAACCTCAAATTCTACATACTAGGAATTACACAATAATATCAAACTTGAAACAAAGAGAATGAGGACTGGATTCATATGGTTCTGAATACAGCTAAATAGCAAACTTTTGTAAACAGAATAATGAATTGCTTCATGCTTCTTCACTGTTGTACATGCTCTTTCAATTCATAGCAATTCTTTGCCAGCCACAGACGTTATGTTCCTGACAACATTGTAACTAGCAAGACTAAGGGCTTACAGGAAACTGGGATGCCACTACACTCCTGCCCCCAGAAAATCTCAATCAATTGGTGTGCACACCTACACAAATTAGGAATTGTGGAAACATAAAACCAAATGAAGATCGCTGTCTTATGGGTTGTTGTGCAGTGCAGTCTGGTAGATGACCACTGTTTCAGAGGTCCATCATCAGGGCGATCAATAAGCCATGCAAGCAGAAAGTGCTATCTTCAGGCTCATCACCGTGAAAACCTCAAATCCTATATATAAAACCAAATATTATGGTTAGAGGAGGGATTGCTATCCTGAAAAATGTCATGGGAATGCAAAGTTACTAGATGGAAGATGTATTATTACAGTTACACAGTACAACACAAAACAGACTGTGGTCAGCTGGCATGTTCTTGTGCTTCTGTTAGATGTAAACAACAGTATAGGAAATTTATGAATAATTACTATGATTGGATTTATAGACTTTGTCCACCATATTATATTCTGGGGTGGGGGTCAGAAACTGGATGTTTCCCTCCACAGGTGAAGAGCCAAGGAATATCTACTTAGTTTGGTCAGTTAGAAAGAGCAACAGAAAATGGACCAAGTCCAGAACTCCACTAACTGTAATATATTATCATTATAATCCTTTACAATTACGGTTATGGAGAGTTTCTCCATCTCTACAAAAGTTAAGGCCAGTGTTAAGTCAGATTCAAATAACATTAAATCACCAAACATTCCTCTGTGTAGGACAAATTTACTTAATTTTAAACCTACAGTAAACTTCATTACAAACTAGAAGCTAAATTTAATTTCCTTTCATAACACTTTTTGCACAGCAACCACAGCAATTCTTAAATCAAACACCAAACATAAGATTCAGTTTCGCATGGCTCCATTCTTGCGCCTGTTATACAAACATTTTCAAACTGCAATACATTAAAAATTTTCAGGTGGTGCATGGGAAAACTGAATGTTTGCATTACATGGGGAAGAAAAGGTTGGATAGACACTTCTGGGTCAAATGAAAAAACAAAAGTAGATAGAAACCATGAAACAGGATGTAACAACACTGCTGACAAATCAGATAATCAGTTAGGCACTTCTTTCTTTTTGTTTGTGTGACATGATGCACTGAACTCTACTGCCACCATTTGTGGTGGTTTATAAAGTGATAATGGACAACTGATTAAAAAAACTGTTTGCTGAAATGTAATCAGAAGTGTGGTGAAAAGTAGAGGAAACAGATTTACATAAATCATAAAATACAAAAAATACACCACTTATTAAACCCTAACACAATGTACAATAAAATAAACTGGCTTCCATAAATTAAGAGAAATGTATATGTAGCAATCCTTGTTTAGTTACATGAAAATCTACAATGGAATAGAAGCTTATTATTATTTGGGTACAAACACAAACAGTCCATAAACAAATCTGTTTTCAAAAAACAAAGTATGTACCTTAGTCCAAATTATCTTTTAATTGGCTCGTATCTACAGTACCTACACAAGTCATGTTTAAGAATAAGATTGGTGTGTGAAGAATAATCTGGATGAGAAAACATGTTACATTTACCAGAAAATTTTCAAATGTACTCTGTGAGAATAATACCCATAACATACAGTATGCTATAGCATTCATGATGACTGGGAATGGTTTGTACAATGAAAGTTTTTTTAAACCTCACTCCTTATGGCAATTCTAATAGAGCATATTGTTAAAAACAGGAAAGTCACTTCCTGACGCTAACATACTACTTGTATAAAGTGAAGCTTTCGCGGCGACTGCAGTTGATGAAATATTCTTGGGTTACAAGCCACATCAGGTGGCTGAATGGTGAATGAACCATATCTCCTGCAAACGTTTCGAGAACAATCTCTGCTCTCATCCTCAGGACTGTTGGGTAACAAATCTGTTCCTTTCTTGTGTGCTCGCTGATGGGAACTATATTACTTCTTTTAATGCACAAGCACCTCCTCTGGTATAATGGCAATAAACAGCACATTTTTAAAACAAGCTACACTAAACATTTATCCTGTCTCCTTCTGTTATTCCCTCATTTTTACCAACAGATATGCATCTGCAACATATACATATATTTTATGAAAAGTGCTGATACTCTGTGTACCATAAGGCAGCATAGCCACTGTTTGAAGTTGCACCTTCACCTTACAAAGAAAAGATAAATTAAATATGCTTGGCACTTCAGAGGGAAAACAAATCTGCAGGACCAAATGTAAATTAAACTGACTCTCAAAGGCTTTTCAAGAAGCCACAATGACTTTGTTCCCACTCATTAATTAAATTATCCTATTAAAACTTGTTTCACATTGTTGATGATAATATTCTGGATTGTAATATGTGGACTTGTAGGCAGGTACCAACATTTTGAAGAAACATACTGTCTCCATCTTCAGGGCTGCTCATCTCTTTCATTTTAATAAAATGATCAGAGTTCTGGTCTTTCTACCTGAATCCTCATGCTCATACCAAAACCCATATCTCGCATGGCATTTCTAAGAACATGTTACTGTCAACAGAATTTTACTGTTTCCTTCATAGCAGAAGGTAATTTGTTTACAGAAGGCATGCTACTTAATTGAATGTGAAGCACTCTAAGGGCCAGTGAATAACATTCCTATCACTTCTTTCTTTCTTTTTTCTTCTTGGTTATCCCTCATTCATTCATGTTTCATCAGGTTGGTGTCTCTCCACGACAAAACATCAAAATTCCAGTATACTGCCAGTCACAGTTCTTTCTTTGCTGCAAATGAACTGTCTCAATGAACCCTCATTTTGTTACCCTAAAGGTAAACTTTTATCTATTATGAAAAACTACAGCCTCATTTGTTTTATTGAATTACCACACCTTTTTTATCTAATAAGTCCATCTTACTTTCAGTCACTTTCCTGAAACACAATTGTTCACCAGAAAAACAAAATGCCTTCCACAATAATTCTACACACTCCAAATTTCAATCAGTAATCACTATGTACTTTCATATACAGAAAATGACTATTACCCTCTACAATAAACATGTAATTAATGTCTGATATACAAATTCTGCACAACCCTAACCAATTCCTTTCTCTACCAAGAAATGCAAAATAATGTATCACTTATAATTACAAATAACCCAAATATTATTATTGTGATAAAATCAAGGTATAAGATAAGCATGCACGAGAGCAACAGAACTTCACACAAAAACTTGGTGAGAAAATTGGAGGGACCACTTGGAAGACCGAGGCAAGATGGGAGGATATTAAAAATGATCTATAAGAAATAGGGCTTTTGTGAATACTGTAACAAACTTTCAAGATACATAAAAGGTGGTAAATGTTTTGACAATTCATTTCTTAAAGACTCTGCTCCATGGAGTTTTGCACAGACAGTTATTTCCAACCTTACTTGTTATTTCCACATTCTAATTGGAAAAAAGTTACCAATAAAGTGTGTAATTCTGCTAGTTCACAGAATACTTTGGTATTCATAGAGTAACTGAATGGTTTAATTAAATTATAAAATAAGAAGAAAATTTTACACTGTACTTCATAAAATATCTACATGTTCTAAGAGGTAACTGTTTACGGTAAGTTAAAATGTAAAACAATTAGGTATTCACTAGGTATTTCACATATTAGCTATGTTAGTTTATATACAAAATCTCACAACAAATCTTATAGGTCAATCACAGTCAAAATAATAAGCTAAGCTGCATTTACTTAACATTGGCTGTATAAGCAACAAATTTTCACTCTTCACCTAGTTAAAATATAGAAATCGTAACTTCATTCTACACAGCACCTTCTCTCAATTAGCTATTCTAAGGATTACCTAGTTATTTTATGCACTTTGTTCAAATAACCCAGAAAGGAAAGTATCATGTAAATTTTGGAGAATTATATGGGAGTTAAAAACTTGAGATCTTTAAATTTTATGTACTTCACTTTATGAATTTTAAGTATGTATTAGTTCAGTGTTGAGTCCTTCACCTCCTGTCAACCACTTGCATGAGAAACAAAATAAAAAAAAGAGTGGCAACAACACTTGTACTGTAGTGTACAACAATGATGATGCCAACTGTCATCCTTTATTATTTTATTTTCATTTAAACAATGAGCATGTGAATATTACCATTACTCTTAGAATGGTTTTGTGTAATTTATTTTCAAATAACAGCCAAGCACAATGTTCCATCTCCTAAATAGCAGATTTTCATTTCCCAGAATTCATATATTCTTCACTCCTCACAGAATATGATATTCCTCAGCAATTTGAAGCCAACATTTTAATACTGTATTTCCTTTCCTACATATGATTATATGAAGTGTATTCATTTTGGAAACAGCTACAAATAGCTACAAATATTTAGATTCATACAAAACAGTATACGCTATGTGCATGATAAGTTACCCTATTTAAGAAGAAGCGCCTTCTTATAAGTATTATGTGTAGTTGTGTATGGTCATGTAATCTGCAAATTTACTCATATTATTTCCACATCCTCCTATCACATCATGCTTGCATGCACTTTCAATAGCACTTCCTAGTTTAACATGCAATTGAGGTAATTTTAAGTAAATGAAGTTAGAATATCCCATCATGTATTCTGACAATCAATAAAAAACAGTGCTGAATATTAACCAAAACATATAGACAAGCAGTGTTTTTGACACAAATTTTTTGCAATCAAGGCTAAAGTAGCCTTGCTCATGAATGAGAGTCTACACAATAATTTATCTTATTATCATCTACTAAATAATAACGGAAATGAAGATTTCTGTCTTCTGGGTGGTTGTGCCCTGATGACGGAGGCAGTATGACCTCTGAAACATTGGTTAACATCGACCAGACTATATAATATTCATTGCCCTGATGACGGAGGCAGTATGACCTCTGAAACATTGGTTAACATCGACCAGACTATATAATATTCATTGCCCTGATGACGGAGGCAGTATGACCTCTGAAACATTGGTTAACATCGACCAGACTATATAATATTCATTGCCCTGATGACGGAGGCAGTATGACCTCTGAAACATTGGTTAACATCGACCAGACTATATAATATTCATTGCCCTGATGACGGAGGCAGTATGACCTCTGAAACGTTGGTTAACATCGACCAGACTACACAGCGCAACAACCCAGAAGACAGACATCTTCATACTCACCGCTGTGAAAACCTCAAATCTTACATAATAACGGAAATCTTATGATGATTCCAAACAAGTACTTATATGCTTCAATCACAATTCCATCATTTACAGTAGTAACATGATAGAGAAGAACAAACCAGTACATCCACTTACTTGAGAATGTTCTTCCTGGGAATGTAATTTAGGCCAAGCATTATGACAGAGGATAGTTTAAATTACACATTAATTAGTAGCTTCACAGACATTTGTAAGAAATAAGTAATTTAATGTACTAAATATAATGTATTTTTGGAAAAGACTGTTTCACTTATCCGACTTGGTATCTCATTCTATGCTAATTAAAGCAATTTACTCTAATCTATTGAACATAATTACTTCATAAATGTAGTTCCTACATAAAGATACTGAATTTTGGAAATACAACAAATAGCCATTCTACAGTGGTTTCAATTTCATGACTGTATATAATATATAATTACATTATTTCACTACCTACTGCAAGAACATTTGAACATTTCCAGCCCACATAATCTCGTTATAATGCAAACAATGTACGACGATGAGGGGTTATAATGTAACACAAAATTAATTAACCTGCTTGTCACACAGTAGCTTCAAAATAGCCTTTATCATAATGTCCGTAATTGGTAATGTTCACAGTAACATTATGTCCTTCCCGAGGCAGCTAATATAATATTCCAGCTACATACTGGGATGTAAACAAACATGACAGCTGACACATCAAATGTAGTCTTCCCTCATATAGTTAAATGGGTTACTACGATGCATTTGGTCTCCACAACAGTATGGTACTTAATTCACTCACCGAATTCTACCTACCTTCCGCAACTGAGTCATGCTTATCGTGACTTTTTCCCCCAGTAGTTGAAACAGACATTCTGAAAACTGTTCTATTTGTATTTGAGCCTTCTAATCAACAAACTGTGCTACTGTTTTTATCACAGATTATTTTATTTTTAGTCAGTACCATCATACACAAAGACACAACATTCTTGCCGCTTATACTCTATATACATACACACACTTTATATGTCGTCAACAAAGTATTAAAAAGTTAAAACGGAAGAATCCTATATAACTAATCACAAATAAATCCATACACTTAGAATCCACTGATGCAAAAATAGAAAATGTCCGCTCAGAAACCAAGGAACAGTGATACAAAGATCGTAGGACGAAGAGAAAACTTACTACAATAACAAAAGAAACCAAACAGAAATAGCAAAAGAATGCTCAGTCAAATTTGCCTGCAGAACGTTTCATACTGACAAAAACAGAAACAAAACTGTCAACCTACTAAGTATTCCTAGCAGACTGATTAAACTGAAATGAGAAATCTTAAAAATGTCATCTCTTCTTATATCTAAGAACTTTGGTAACAGTTTATGGCAACGCCATCTATTTTCCAGAACACAAAACCACAACAGTTGAATCTAGTACTATATCCATTTTTTGACGACATAAGCAGTGTCAGCGATTACCAGTCACTTAAACAGTGAATCCGGCCAATTGCTTTCAGGAATATAACCCTAGTATGAAATCTACAAGTTTATTTGAAAATGTTCACTTTAACTAGCCACTTCCATACCCTCTCACTGCTGATATAACTAGATACTTAGAACACAGAACAGAGTTGTATGTAAATGAGATGAAAGGTATAGTATACACAAACTGCTTGAACGTCTGTAAAACGGATTTATTGACAGAGCCCAGATACATACATGTGAGACTGCAATCTATAAAAACGGTTACATTTTTAAATGTAACATAAGTACTACGATTGATTCCAAAATTCTTTATCTCCACTTAACTTACAACTGCAATGTGACTTGTTACAAGAGATAACTAATTCCAAACACTTGCAAATAAATGACATACTAAAATCCTTATGAAATTGAAACCTGTTACTACTAACACTCACATCCAAGTCATACTTTAGAGTACTTCATAATGAAATGTAACACAAAATCTTTAGGGTAAATGCCCTATTTACATTTATTAGGACAGAAGAAACAAAATCATTAAAACTAAAAGATCATTAAATCAGACATTTATTAAGACTCAACCATCTAAAACAAATACTTAAAATGTAACAAAGAAAGCATTTGTAACTATAAGGGTTGATGTGAATTGGCAATGAAGGTAACAAAAACAGTACTAGTAAGTACAACTAACTGATATTGGTCCCTTGTAACTTGAGTGGGCCAATAAATGAAACTGATACATGGAATACCTTGAAAGTCAAATAATCAAGTCAACAACATAGACTGGTATACACATATTAAAAAAAAATTAAACATTTATTTGAATGGTGAAAGAGCATGGCATTTATGCAACCTTAAACTGATTCTATTAACATCAAAGTTGACTGAAAATTCAAGATTCTTTGTATTCAACTTGTCATAATTTAGAAACAACCTAAGGCATATCAAAATCACCCTTCTCTTACATTTCTACAATGCAGCTTTCAAAGCACTGATAAGTGTCTGAGGTTCAGGAAATTTTTCTTTGCGTGGAGGTCCCTTCTCAATTCCACTCCAAATTAAGACCTCTGAAACAGAAAAAGGATTAAAGAAATTTGTGAATCAAAACATAAACCAATCACTTCAGAGGTCTGAAAATTACTTAATCTGAACCTTTGTGCAGCAACTAGCTATACTGTGAGATGATGTGTAATGAGTCAGCTGTTTTGCTCTTCTAAAGATAGCTGTCTTCTGAGTTGTAGTGTCATGTAGTCATGACTTATCATCCCGATGAAGGTGGCAGCCTAGACCTCTGAAATGGTGGTAAACTTCTGCCAGACTACACAGTACTACAACCCAGAGGATAGCTATCTTCAGACTCACCACAATGAAAACTTCAAATACTACTTGTTTTGCTCTTCTGTTGGCATTAAGCTTGTTTTGTGGTTCCAGAACATTTTAATGGTGCAGTGCTTAAACCCTCCAGCAAGACTGTTGGAAGAACCAGTCTTTTGAAAACAATACTTCGGGTTCCAGCACAACCCAGAAATAAAGCACCATTTTTCAAATAGCAAAGCAGCAGTACTACTACTTTTCATGACTGTAATCTTGAGACTTGTGGGGCGAGGAAGTGGGGTGAAGGAGGAAAGATAGCATCTGCTATGCCCAACCTTTAACACTTCAGACTTCCTACATTCCTTGCAAGTCTCAAGATTACAGTCGCGAACAGTGCTTCTACTTCTACATAGAAGTAGTGGTGGGTTCATAGGTACATCAGCTGCTCTGGCTATTAACACCTGTCTACTAGTTAAAATATGCTTAATACAACCAGGGACAGGGACTCACCAGAGAAACCTACATTATCTACAAAGGTCACCTATCTGAGGGCCAGTGGTTCTGGCATACCACAGGTAGCTAGTGGAATTGAATTGATCTAGCATACCTGTCAATTAGGGCCAGTAGCTCTGGTATACCACCATGGGTGGCTGGTATTTCCAGCAAATTTAAATTGGGAGCCAGTAATAGTATGGGTGTGTTTGGGTTTACAGGATCGTCAGTTTCTAAGGCAACTTGCACCTACATACTAATTAACCTTTTAAATACCTGCAACCAGTATACTGGCCACTGTATGTCAAGTTCATAGATGTATATGGCAAGTTAACTGGCCACAAGCTTTGGTATCACTAACTAGAACTCAGTCAAGCTGAGTTGCACACTGGTGATTTAAAAGGGTACAATAAAGGTTAGAAGAGCCTGACAAATCCCAGATGACTGTCCACCATAGTGCCAATTATTTTCAAGAGTAATTTACATTTGGTGTATTCCATCCCCCCCCTAAAGAAGTTCCCAGCTCAACAATGATTGTGCCACAGAAATTCTCATCTCAGGCAGTAAACAACCTGAATATCAAAATCTGTTTAGTTATCACCTGCATTCATATGCATTATCAATGGTTAACATTGTTTGTAATGCCATTAGTAGGTGGTGTAAAGTCTGGCTTGTGTCCTGATTAGAAAACAAGAACTACTGAACAAATGTCTGACATATTTTACCATTCCATTAGAAAGAAGAAACAGGCCATCTTTGCTAAAAAGTAAACCTGATGGGTTAATAAAAGTCAGGCCAAGCAAAAGCTCAGGCAGCTGAACACTGGATTCTCACCACAGTGACACACATGAATCAAAGTGAGATTTGTGGTAAACAAAGTAGCACCAGAGCAAGTTATTCTCCGAGTTATTAAATTTTCCTCTGGTAATCTATCATTTCGCTTCTCCATATTCATCCATCAACACCAATATGATCAGTTTTGCTTCACTTTTATTTTCTTATATCCAACTTAAAATTAAAAATGCATTATTCCAAGACCTGCCAACTGCCCTGCAAGAGATGAAACTAAGGGTATGACTGAGAGCAAGGTGAGGATAGGACTGAGGGTTTGATCAATACTGCTAATAATTTAGAGAACCCTCCAATAAGAATGTTCAACGATAAAGTATGGACATGAAGATATGAACATTTACAGGATAGTGATCACTATCATGAAAAAAATACCATTCAAAATGGACTGCCAGGTTTGATCTGCAGGAAGTAAGATCCAGGGCAGAAAAGGTTCCTGATCCTAGGCACAAGTGCATATTACCATCCGTGTGTAAGAGAAGCAGAATAAACCGAGCACATGTCAGAAATTATTCTACCCCCTATGTTGGTAAGAAGTGGTCCCCACATGATATTTCTGGAGCTGAAATCCCCAAGAATGAAGGAAAGAAGTAATTGTGATAGAGACAATTCCATTCACCTTTGTTGGTACTGCTGGCTGGGGATAAATATTAAACTGAGAAAATTTAAATGAACTGCTTAGGCCCGTAGTGAGATGTGGTTAACTGTGGCACAGAAAACAATCCTTACAACTAACCATCCCACCACTGGCCCTACCATCATCAAGATAGTCAAAATGATACACTGCAAATCATGAAAGTTTAACTCCTCACAAACGACAAACTGAATCATAAGACTGATTCCTGGTTTCAGGCTTGCTCTTCAACTTCTTCCTTGCATTTAAAACAGAGAGGCCTACCTTTCCCCCTAAGTTCTTTAACTGCCTTTTTGTTCAGAAAAACAGGGCCCTTTCTGTCACCAGATGCATGCATTGTACAACTAAAAATGTGAAGCAGGATGGGTCATGGTTCCTCACTATGCCAATTTTCACCACAATGACCAAAGACAAAAATACATGCACACCTTTGTTGAGTGTTCCCAAATTTCTGGCATCAGAAGCAATGCACTGTGTTAAGAATGATGGGCAAACTGAATCTCTTGGCATGGGCCCAAGTCTTTTAACAGAACCTCTGCTTCTTTCTTACTGTGAACCTGTATCAGCATCTTCAGTCATGATGCATTTTTAACCTTGCAGTAATACGATCCAGTGCCTTCTGCATGAAGAATGGATCAATATTTTACATGGTCTTTTCAGTGTCTTGCAGCTAGAAGTTATGAAACATGGGGCCAGCATTTTCACATTAAAGGACTAATGGTCAAATCTGGTGTCATGTTGGGCTTCCACTACTGCAATGTGATGAGCATGCAGATGCCACCCTCCTGCCAATGTGGTGACCTCCACCACAACCCAATCTCACAAAATACTAAAGAGATGCTCTTCCAAATATCACTGATAAAGAAACACAACAGCACACCCCACACCACAGTCAAGATGACATTATAACCTGACCATCAGAATTTTTGCTGACATCCCACTATAGGCTAATCAGATGAATATAGGCCTGCACGTCTCCAGAGGGCCTGTGATTTATTACACTGCAGCTCCTGTCAGCAGTAACACACTATATCAGCACAGAAGACCAACAGTTAAGCACACAATGGAGTGTCTACACCACCTGTACCCATTCCAGGGCATTACATGGGTGTACATAACTATGGTCTGGGCACTGCACCTAGATGTGCATACAAAAACAGAAAGAGTCCACTCAACCATCATTTCGGAGTTTTCCATAGACACAAAAGTTGGTAGTCACACTGAAAACCCTGCTAGTAAGCAGTTTAATGAAGATAACTGACCTTAACTAAAAACAAACCTCAAAGGAGAAGAAATGTTGTGCTGAACACTAACCTGCGGCAAATCAAGAGGTAATGATGACATGGTTATTGTGTGGTAGGTGTTCATCATGCAACTCAGGGCGAGCCTCAGCTACTGGGCAGGTCCACAGGTGGAGGATAGCGGAACAACCTACAGATATGTAGGCTAGGGGCAATGACAGGAAACTTCATCCTCCCTGAACTGAGGCAAAAAGGCTATCAGAGCATGGGAGGTGACTAGTAGCACAGTTTCATTAATTAAACACCAGAGGAGCTCAGAGATGGCCTTGTGACCTGGCAAGTAAGCACCGCCAGTAAAAAGAGCTGCCCCAACTGCTTTGTGGGTTAGGGGAGGGATACCTAAAGGCTAAGGGAAGGAAAACTCCATCAGAAAACCAAGGGGCAGGAGGGGGCTCCTTGGGTGCAGTGAACCCAACCCTCCTAGAGGAGAAAACCCTTAAATCAAATCCTGGTCCTTCAAGTTGGGGGTTGGGCGTGGGGCTAACAACCCCATCCCGTAAAAAGAATATTGTTGAGAAGCCTCCAAGAAATATATTCAACAGAATAAACCTTCAATGACAACTCGGCAGGAATAAGGCACGATTTAAGGACTGGAACATGGAATGTGTTGTCGCATTACAGAAGTGGTGCTCTAAGAAGTTTAAGTGATACACTTAAAAGGTATTAAGTGACATTACAGTTGTTCAGGAAGTGCAGTGGGTTGGAAATGGCTGTATAGAAAGTAAAGATTATGCATTCTACTACAGCTGTCACACAGATAAACATATTTGTTATACTGGATTCTTGATAAATAAAAGGATTAGTCATCTGATACTGGATTTTGCACCACTTAGTATGCAAATATGTAAATTACACTTGAAAGGCAGATTTTATAATTAAATTTGCATTCATGCCTCTACAGAAGACGAGAACAAAAAAGAAAAAGATTTCTATGATGAACTGGAGAGGGTATATGAAGTGCCCAAAAAGTGATATTAAACTAAAATTAGGTGACAGTGCAAAAGTAGCATATGAAGATGAGAATGAAAATATAGGAAAATATGGCTTACACACAGAGTATAATGATAATGGTAGAAAGCTACTTGGATTTGCTACCTCATATAACATGGTGACTGACTGAACATTGTTGCAGAATCTTCAATGCAAAATAAGGAAAAACATCAGCAGTCTAAAATGTATGTGGAAAAATTTAAGGGAAAACAAGTGTCCAAAGAATATGAAGAAAAACTGGAAAGGGCACTTCAGGGACTGCAAGTTAATGATTGGGAGCAGTGTGCAAGTGTAATGAAAGCTGTTGCAGAAGAAGTTGTAGGACTGGAAGAGAAGAAACAGCAGAAAGGGTGGTATGATGAACATGACAATGTAATGCAAAAAAGAATGAGACTTGTCGGAGAACATTGGATGCACACTGTACAAGAGCTAGGTATGAGGATTATCATGAGAGAAGAGAAGAAGATGCATAAGAAAAAGAAGGAAGTATATCAGGAGGAACAGATGAGGGCATTGGAGAGAATTTAAAATGTCAGAAATAGGTAAAAATTCTATCATAGTCTCCAGGAATCTAAAGAGAAATTTAAGCCAAGAGTGACAATGTGCAGAAAGAAGAATGGGGACTTGGCAACAAATAAGAATGATGTGAACAGGCAGAAGGAGTTCTTTCAGGAGACATTTAGCAGTGAAACACATGAAATAGACAGTTATGCAAACCAAATAAAACCAAACCATAGAATCTAAAGAAATGCCACTGCCAACCATAGAGGAAGTGTGGGTGGCACTGGCAAACCTGAATGATAATCACACTCCTGAGATAGATGGTATGCCAGCTGAGTTGTATAAAAAAAGGTGGAACTAAGCTTCTCCAATATATGCATGGCATCCTAACAGAAGCTTGGGAAAATGAATTACTACCTTCTGGATGGGAGGAAGGAGCAACATGTCCCATTTATAAGAAGGGTGACCATCTCAGATGCATAAACTACAGAGGTATCAGCCTGCTTATAAAGTGTTCTCCAAAATACTGAGTGAAAGATTAAAACCGAAAACAGGGGCAATTCTGGGTCATACCAGAATGGATTCTGACAAGGAAAAAGCACAATTTATCAAATACATACAATCAGACAAATTATTGAGAGGATAAAAGATTATAACTTTACTTCCTTCTATCTGCTCATAGGTTTTAAATCAGCATTTGACAGTGTAATAAGAAAGCAACCATACCAAGCAATGTTAGAAACAGGGATACCAACAAAGTTGGTAAACTTAACAAAAGCCACCTTAAGAAGAGTGATGTGAAGGGTAAAAATGCAGGGTGTAGTATCAGATGCTTTTGAAAGAAATAGAGGGAAATTTTCTGCCAAGTTTCCTTTCTAATTTTGCGCCAGAGAAAATTGTCAGAGATGCTAAACTCGATATAAGGGGTACTATTTATACTAAGACTGTACAACTAATGGCATATGCCAACAATCTGGTAATTACAGCGAGAACGGTTAATGCAAGTGAAGAGACCTTTATGGCAGAGAAGTCTGCAAAGAAGATGGGGCTCACGATCAATGATGAGAAAACTAAATTTATGTAAATTAGCAAGAAAGGCAGTAGCAACAATACATTTCATAGTGGAAAATTACAAATTTGGAAAAAGTGCATATGTTTAAATACCTAGGTTCTCTTGTTTCTGAAACAAATTGTGTAAGTGTAGTGATTAAACACAGATTAACACTAGTAAATAGATATTATGGTTTAAGAAAACATCTACAGTCCCATCACATTAGAGTGAGAACAAAGTGCCTCATATATAAGACCTTGATTAGGAAAGTGATCACATATGGAGCAGAATGCTGGGTACTGACAAAAAAAAGGATGAACAAATTCTCGGAGCTTTTGAATGGAAAGTAATAAGGATTTTTTGGGGGGCCCATTCAACAATTAAATCAGTGGAGGAGGAGGTACAATAAAGAATTGTACCAATTATACGAAGAAGTGGACATTGTCAAATGGATAATATCTGCCAGACTCAGATGGTCAGGACATATCATCAGCATAAAAATGGAGACCCAGTGAAGAAATCGACTTTTGATAAGCTTGGTGAAAGGAAGGTGGGCAGGCCCAAGAGGTGGTGGTGGATAGATGATGTGGAGATGGACCTGAAGCAAATGGGTGTCAGAAACCAGACAGCATTAGCATTGGATAGGAGGAAATGAAAGAATATTGTGGAGGAGGCCAAGGCCTGGGGGGGGGGGGGTTTTCCATCATATAAAAGTTGCCAGTAAAGACAAAAGGTAGAAAAGACAATTGGTATAGATGACACATGAAAACAAAAAATGGGAAGACAATATAAAGGAAAACTTCACAGCCCTCTTTACATCCTACCAAGATGTGGACCAACCTCTTGACAACAGCCACTAGTAGAACGTATGCTTTATGAAATCATGTGGTATAATAAAATATAAAATTCAGTTATTAAATTATTAAGACACATGATGAACTATAAGTGAATTCATCACCACAGGGTTCAATGTGAGAACTAGATGCATCTAACACTGAGACCAAGAAAGGGTGAAGCTGTATTTCCACTGTTCATGTCTTCATGACATGGAGCTTAAGAAGTATGACAGACTTTACCTTTACTAGGAAGCAGTTACATGTCAATTTAACAACAAATTTTTGCTTGCAAAGAATTTTAATGTGAGGAAAATGTTTATGGCCTGTAATTATGAACCAGCCAGTATACAGGTTGAGTCAAAAGTATGTTTACAAACTCTGTGCGCATGTTCCTGGATTAAAAATAAGAAAAAAATGTTATGAACATGTGGTCACAAATGCTTCTTTTTCAAAATAGCCAAAATAAGGTTCAATGTATGCCTTTATTGTAAGTATAAGGACAGGAATGTTTCTTTATAACAGATGCTCAAAGGTTGCCCCTCCATTCTCCACACATGCCCGAGCACGATATACACAAGACTGATGGATTCGTTCATACACACCGGGGTTTCCTCTAAACATCTGGCATGCATTCTGCACACATTCCCATAGGTCGTCTTCATTGTTTATGGGTGTTGCATAACGACGGACTTCAAGTGACCCCACAGATAAAACTCCAATGTAGTCAGGTCCGGTGACCTCAGTGGCCATGTTACTGGACCACCATGCCCAACCCATCGCTGAGGGTACTGTTCATTGTGATAATATCTGACGCGATGGTAGAAGTGTGCTGGGCTCTGTCGTACATAAACCACATTTGTCTTCTTGTATTCAGTCGTACATCTTCAAGGAGACTTGGAAAGTTTCTTCTTAAGAATCGCCGATATGAAGGTCCTCTTAGACACGATGGAAGCATGCATGGACCAATAAGCATGTCACCAACAATTCCTGCCCAAACGCTAATTGATAATCTTTGCAGGAAGCTGGATTCACTTTGACATAAGTCATTCACAGAAACTTATTTTTGGCTATTATTTAGAAAATGAAACATTTGCAACCCCATGTTCACAGGAACATTTTTTCTTATTTTTGATTCTGGAACATGCACACAAAGTTTGTAAACATACTTTTGACTCACCTGTATAAATGAACACAAGACATAACCAATCCACTTACAGATAATGGAGTGGTACTAAAGGCACACAGTATAGTAATGAGAATAATGACAAAATGATTACTAAAAAACCTCACCCCTCTTACAGACTTACCTGTCTCAGGCTTGTACGATGCAAGCCTTGACATCAATTGAAAGCCATGCAAAAAGGGGTTGGGGAACATAAAACAGAGTGAGCACAAAAAAACTTTACACTTTCAAAATGTTATAGAAAACAAATGTGGCATACTCAGAACTTTACACCAGTCACTATAAAAACTGTTTTGTACACACCTCACAGTCTCGATATGTGCTTTGTGAGTCACACAGATGATGTCAAGATGATACTCCAACTTGTCCCAAACATTGTACAGTGTGACCATAGTGATGTAAGCTAAGCCAGTTGTGATTTGGATTTCTTGTACCAGGCATAAATGGATACTTGACTGGGTGGTTCCAAGTGAAATTATATACAAAATGTATGTAGCACAGCTGTTACACTTTCTTCACTAACTGAAGAACACATCAACAGCTCTGTTGTGAGGCAGCCTTTTCCAAAATTAGTGGCATCAAGTAGGGGCACAACAACAAAAATAACAATCACCCAGGTCATTTGAAACAACATTCTTAGAGTTCTGCTATTAAGTGATATGGGCGTGAAGTTCTAAGCATGCCACATTTGTTTTCTGTACCATTTTGAAAGCGTAAAGTTCTTTTGTGGTCGCCATGTATTGCATGATATGAATGCCTCATTTCTACACCAGGGATGTGCAACGATCATATCTACGAAACTGGTCAGTTACACCATAAGAATTACAAATACATTTGTAGCATCATAACCAAGTGTACCAGAGTGGATTATTTTACACGCACACACATTTATTCCTAAACTTCCAACATGCCTGCATGAGAAATGTACATAAGTGGTTAAAAGATGCACTTAGAGGACTTGAATTGACCAATAAAGTTTAGCAAGAATGTGACATGATACATCTAACAGATAATATGTGCTAACTGATTCACTGTTGATAAGCCAGAATAGGAGATTCAGAAATAATACCCCTCCTTCCATGTGTTCAGGAGGGAATTAGACCTCCAGGTTTTTTGGTTAATAAGGCAATGCAACAACTGTATAATTGAGCTCTTGTTGTGTCACAAGTTAGTGTGTGAATGATAGCTGGTGAAGTTTTCAGTGTATTAGGTCAGCAGCATCTATAGTGACAAAATGAAACCCCATCCCATTAAAGTACTATAATTCTTCATTGACAGAGTCCACTGTTGCCCTCCTTCTGTAATACCAATGTTTACCACAGGTTAAATTGTTGCATGTCATTAATGAGCAGAGCAACTGTGTGTGAATTTCATGTTTAAATAGCAGCCCTATTATTAATTGTGCACTACAATGTAGAGATAGTGGGAATCCAAGCCAATGTAGGAAATGGCATACCAAACACACCTAGGTCATAAAGACCACCTGTCAACTAACAATACACTGTACATGACCATTACACAGGTCTTGTTATGGGAGGCAACAAAGATATTGGAGTTGAAGATTTGTAGGCTATCGCCCAACTGTAGCATCTAGAATATGAATGCTAGATGTTTAAGTAAACATTAAAGTATTTCAAACAGTCAGACGTGAATAATGATTATATAAACTGTGAGGTTCATCTGGCAGTGTGCCATTGCAATTGCAAGAGTCCTTATGGCTGCATAAGTGGAAAGTTCAGAAGTTCATATTAATATATACTTGCAGGGAATCTACATACAATAGCCCATTTCTTAAAAACAACATTAAAATGGGCACTGTTTGAATACACATTCATAATCAGCATCCCACAAGATTGAAAATTACTTAACAGCATTACCATGGCTACAGCTGTAATAATTTACACAAAACATGCATACAATCATGAATAGTATCCTATAAGGCTGAAAATTCCTAAACAGCATTAGCATGGAAAATTCAAAAAATGTACAAATAACACACATACCCTTAAACATTATCCTATTACAACATACGACATTTGTCAGGAATTCCACAGAAATATGACGATCAATGTAAATGGACACAGAAATGAGGTGAACACCTTTCTTAAAGTAGACACAGCCCTAGGGAGAGTTCACACCAAAGAAATTATCAATGACAACTCAACTTCAAAACAAGTGTACTTGACCTTGTTATCAAATATAAAACTGTTCTGTTGGCACTAGTTCAATCATAATTAAACTTTGACACAACCTACTGTTCAGTCAAGCAACTAGAATTGCTAACAAAAAACATTCATATTTGCTCGGTTACTTCAGTTAATGGTTGCTTGCTTAAATGACGATCCAGAATTTAATTTACTCAAAAATTCAGCAACTGTGAGTTCCTTCAGCACAAACTATCTTCAACTTTAACATGACTGTGATCAATGTTTCAGTTGAGTTGTCATTGACAGTTGCTTCTATGCAAATACTCACCTCTAGAATTACATCCAGGGCATTTGGATAGACAATGATATATGTATCTTAACCATTTCACTTTTTATCCCATATTAACTCAGTTTTATAATGCTACCCTAAATATATTAACCGCAGTTTGAGTTTTATGGCCACAAAATTTTTAACCAAGTTCTTTCATTTCTATCAATCTGTGTGTCTTTGCACTAGATGAAACCAGATTGATACTACCTCCGGCAGATTTATATTATACTTCTTTGTCATTATTCTTATACTGTACCATTATATGGTTTCTGTGATCATGTCTCACACACACATTATTCTGCAATTATGGATCATTGTGGCAAATGTGACAATCATGATGATGAAATGTATGACATTTCCATTGATGAGACCAGAAGTGATACTTCTATGTCAGAAGCAGAAATTACAGACTTATAATCAGGGAGTATATCTTTTGTAAAATTACGTGTGTATAAAGAACAAAAACGTTGATGAACAATTTCACACGCTTCTACTTGAAGACTTTCATCTCATCTTTAAGCAAAATTACACCACAAAACTACAAAGTGGCTGGGTACATTGAATAACATAACGAACGAATCAAGAGTTACTCTATGCTGATTCAAGATTCATACCTGATCCATCCCCTTTGATAAGAATAAATTCAAAGGCTCCTCTCCTAGGAACTTTTGAATTCAATGTTATTTCAATATTAGGCCACAGAGTTCTTAAAGAATCACTCAACTCCACAGCCTTACGGTGGAAAATCTGTCAAGATTTACTGTAAAGAGAAAATACATATTCATATATTAACCAGTCTAGACATTTATCAGGGACTTGTAATTTATACAATCTAATGTAACTACTCACCAATGCTCTAGAGCAACTCTCAGTTCTCTTCCCTCAAGACCAACGGTGTCTGCATCCTGGTCACCGTCATCATTTTCTGCAGGGTTATTACCCTTACCAACTTCTTTTCCCTTAGATGCATTCTTCTGCTGCCGTACTTTGCGTTTAGGCTTTGTCTCATCGCCTTCTTTTTTAGATTTGGGTTGACTCTGAGCCTTCTTAACATCAGGTTCTCCATCTCCACTTTCTGCTTGTTTGTTAGTAGCCTTTCTTCCTCTTACCGTAGTCGGTTTTTGTACTTTCTCATCAGCCCCTTCTGCCATACTAATACCTCTTTTAGCTGCTCGAATGGCCCCTTTGCGTTGAGGCTCCTGCACCTCACCATCTTTATCCTTTGGCTTTTCCGCATCAGTTTTCTTCGATGACTGTCCTCGCTTAGGTACCATTTTAGTGGCCTCAACTTCATTTTCATCTTTTGAAGGCCCTTTATTTTCATCAACAGGTTCTTCATCTGTCTTGTTCTTTTTGCCTCTTCCTGGCTTCTTATTCGGAGCTTCAATTAGTTCAGCTTGTTCTAAAACAGCTTTAGGTTTCGCGACCCTGCCTTTCTTTTTAGCCGGAAGTTGATCGGTTCCTTGCTCTTCCATGTTAGTCTGGTTTTCTTCAACTTGCGTGGAAGCTTTAGTTGCAGTTCGTTTACCCCTCTTAGCCGGCATTATGAAAGCACAAAACTATCGTTAACTTTTATAACTCAAACACGAGATCACCCACGAGAATGGTACGGATGTGCGCTTCACTCGGGATCATGGGAAATACGCGGGCTGCATGTACTCCTGTAATTGGTCAATTCAAAATCAATATCCATCAAAACAGATGGCCAAGAAACGCTTTCCATTCGTGAAGAACTTATTTCCCCCTCGTTTGAACGAGAGAAGGTTTTGCATTTCATGTGAAAATGACAACTGTAAATCGCTTCAAATGAATAAAAAAAATTGACAGTGGAACCACGGTTCCGGACAATCTGACGTAAATACGTCTTTGTATTTAAATTATATTTAGGCAATAAATACAATGAAAGAAAGTTTATATATTAGCTTGATAAGTTGCAATAATTGCTTCTTGCGATTTCTTTATTCCCTCATACGTTCAGCATTAGTTTTTGGTATTTTTTTGGGAACTTCAGGTTCATTATTTAATACTTCTATTTTTTACGTTTTCTGTACTGTCTCATATATTCTGCATTACGGACTCTTTTTAGTTTCAATGTCATCCATCTTGTTATCTCTACATAGTATGACGCAACACACAAACGCAGCAGTAGCTTGAAGAGCAATGCGCCTCTATCCCTTACCTCAAACTTTGTTCGATTATAAGAGACCACGATGTCCACCGGCAATGATCAATTTAATCAAAACTAAAAAGGAGAGAGTGGAGGGCAGTATCGCAGATTTCTTAATAATTCTGATATAAAATAAGTACTTGTGATATTTTAAAACGTTTTTAACAGCACAATAGTATCTACTCTACGACGCACTTCTTCTACAAACGATTCACAGCTCAGCTCTTTCCGCAATAACGAAAGCAGTGATGAAACACAACAATGCCGAATAAACAGATTATATAATTAGTTTCTTAAAACTGCATGATGGGAAAGTTTATTTAGTCAATGGAATGTGAGGGGAAAACTAAATTGCCCTGAATAAATTGTTATATGGTAGGAAATGAGATTATCATCACCATCATCAAGGTAATGAGTAAGCTATGCAAGAGTAATTGGCTAGAGATGTTTATGACACTTTAATTAATTTCTCACTTTATTCAATTGGATTCCTATCCAACATTTATAAAATATTGTTACATTTAATTTTTAACTAGTTATACTGCAACATATCCCATCTGCAAGTCGTTTAAGCAAATAGACCTAATATGGTTGCATACTGTTTGCAACTGTAATCTTGAGACTTGCAAGGATGCAGGAAGTCCGAAGAGTTAAAGGCTACTGCATAGCAGACGCTATCTTTCCTCCTTCCCCCACTTCCTCGGCACGAATGACAATAGATTACAGCCGCAAACAGTATTCATCGCACAGATTATCGTTAAAGTTTCGACCGAGGAGAATATCACTATAGTGGTCGTGAAAATAAGGGAAGACGTTACTTACCACAGCTCTAATCAAATTCGCTAACATTAAAATTTACTATAATATACGGGAATACCTGTATATACACATCACTGATGCAAAGATATATCTAACTGGTCCGTAGTTAAGTACGACGGTACTAAGGTATGTTACACTCGTCTCCAGTGCGCCACAGACAAGGAAAGAAGATCTCTGTCTCACCTAATCTGTCCTTGATTGTCTACACCAAAGAACTCTGAATCATGTACAATGTGCGCTTTACACACTTATTATTATGTATCAGTCATTGCGATTATGGCTGACATCCCACGTTAAGGTATGTGACGTCATAATTTAACAGTTTTAATTACTTCCATCATTTGAACGTTATTAATATTAAAATACACATCGTCCTATAACCAAATTTTCTGCGAGAGAAATTTTCTCTGGCGTACCTTATATAGTCCCAGTTGGCTGGAGATTCATTAGATTAGCGAGGTATAGACTCTCACCCGACTGCTGATGGGTGAAATTTATGGATGAACGTAGTAATTGCTTATGCCCGAATGGAATGGTTCTGAATAAAAATACCGTTTTGTACTGTGTGTGTGTGTTTATATATTTATATATATATATATATATATTATATACATACACGCGCATGTTATAATATAGTCTTTGGTCACAAAATTGCCTAACCCAAGTTCTTGAATTTGTTAAAAGCTTACATATATTGTAATTTAACTCCCACATGTTGCACGAATGTACCCTTCCTCTTCTCACGAAGCGGAATGTGAACAAGATGTTTGTATCCATACAGACAATGTTTTTCACATGTAGGTACATAACCTCAAAAGTAGTTGCATATAATACCTCAATCTTATGCCCAGTTGATTTGTCACGCACTTCATTGCGCCAATGAAAGGGAGCACTTTCCAATAATAATAACTTAGACAGTTACACCAAATTTCATAATTACAGGAGCCACTACGTAATGGTACTTTATAATGGAAGAAGTGGATAAGGACTTAGCTCTGACATCATTGGGGTCAGAAGGAAGAAGAGAAATAAAAGAAATCACCTCTGCAGCAACTACCTGCACAACCACTTCAGGGGGAGGCATAGATAGGTTGATGGTTATCAACGTGCAGCAGGAGCAACAAGAAGTACCTGTTACATTACTAACAACTGCAGGAAGCAGCATTAATTCTTCAGAACAGCAGCTTATTACACTAGTACCACAAGTATGCAGCATACTTCTTTTGTTCTATTATCAATTTCCAACATTAGCCAGGGTAGCTTGGTCAGTATAGTGACTGGCTATGGACTGGATGACCAGGGTTCAATTCCAGTTGGGGGCAGAGGATTTTTCTTCAAGCCTCTGTATCCAGACCAGTTCTGGGGCCCACCCAGCCTCCTATCCAGTGGGTACCGTGGTCCTTTTCTGGGGGGTAAGTGTGGCCAGGGCATGATGCTGATCGCTCACCCCTGTCTAGTCCGAGGTCAAAAAAGAGTAGGATCTATACCTCCTCTCCCCCATGCGCCTACATGGTGTATAGTGGGACAGCTTTACATTTTACTTTACACTTACCAATTGCCAAAATCCCTGAGTCACTATATTTTAAAATATATTATGGCTGTTTAGATCCTCAACGTACTGAACACAATGTAATAAATTTAAAATAATCATGATTTTAACTGAATAAACAGTGTGAACTCTTGAAAATTTCCTTCATAACTTTGGTTGCTATATGAGGTAAGAGAGGTAGGTGAGGCAGAAACTATAAATCCTTCACAGCTAGTAAGTAAGCTAGTAAAGCTTGAGATAAATTTATTGTGTAAGTATCTAAAAATTTGAGATGAAATGCAAATAGAGAAACAAATATTGCATTCCTAGAGCCAAGAAATAAAATAATGATTTGTGTTGAATACTAGAATAATAAAATAGTTGCAGAGGGAGTGGAAACTATGATTTCAAGTTCTTACAGTGATAAATATGAAGATGGCTGCCCTTTGCATGTTGCATTATGTAGTCTAGTAGAAGCTTACAGTATATCAGAGGTGCTTATCGCCTCCATCATTGATACAACCTTACCTTGGGGATACAAGCATCAAAATACTTCTGAAGAATCAGTCAACTTTTACCAGATGTGGCATCCCAGAAGACTGCCACCTGGAGGTAAAAGTATACAGATTGAAGGTCAGGAGTTAGTTTGAGAACAAAGTATTGGAAGCTAAATAGAGCAATCTGTATTTATATCACTGATATAAGTGAATGGTATATATTTAAGAGAGGAGGTGCAATTTATTTGAGTGGTAAACAGAGTGATAAAACTGAAACCCTTGAATGTTATGGATTGTTAAACAGTTATAAAGGCAATTGGAAAATTAAATATTTTATAAGGTATTACTAAACTTTGATACCATTATGGCAATGGTTCCCATTCCATATATCTGTTACGAACCATGTTCAAAATGTAAGACTTGAGGTTCTCACAGCGGTGAGTATGAAGATTTCTGTCTTCTGGGTTGTTGCGCTGTGTAGTCTGGTCGATGTTAACCAACGTTTCAGGGGTCAAACTGCCTCCATCATCAGGGCGATGACGGAGGCAGTATGACCTCTGAAACGTTGGTTAACATCGACCATACTACACATTGCAACAACCCAGAAGACGGAAATCTTCATGTTCAAAATGTTTTTGCAAAAATTTCTCCCATATGTGCAACACTATAATCACGCTAGGGCAGTCCAGGATGTTACCCTGATGCTCTTTTGAGTATGAGGGCTCTACCTTGGGACTCTTTTAAAGAAAGTGATGGCAGATATAAACAGCATTATCTTAGGGCAAGGTTGGTTGTGAGCCCCCGAACCTCACTTACAGTATAATGTTTAGAGGTTGCTTCTTTAGAAATAGAAAGATTATGTAGTATAAAGTTAAGAGAGCATACAAAACTCTTCTGATATTAAAATCACCTGAAGTTTGTAATGTGTTTGTGCGTTTGTGGGTCATTATTTCATTCCCTATTTAAAAGTATAAAGCTGCCATTAAGTTGCAACAAGAATAGTCTCATTGTGATTCAGGCTTATTTCTATCAACCTGAACTATGTGCTTGTCACCTCAGAACTTTTATTTTGAAGATGACACCCTGCTTATGTGTCTGTTCATTTCTTCATGGCTCAAGCAGCTAAACCTTCATGTTATGGCTCACAGTTCATTTCCTTCCTGGAAGGGATGAATATTAGCATACCTATGCTCTGAATTATATAATTGGAGCAGACTGTAAGAAGTAATGAAACAGCTTTACTTGATGAACTTGAAGCTTTGTCATTAAACTTGATGCATTGTAAATATAACATTAATTCAGTTATATTTCTCAGTGTGTATATTTAAAGTACAACTGTAACTACTAAACAATGAAACAAATGGCATTACTGAATTCATGCACCTGTATCCTGTTTTTGCAGTCAATGCACTGCTTGACATTGATACAGCCATAATTTTAGTTGTTTTGGCACTTGAGCACTTGTCACAGACAAACACTTCATGTGTCCAAAAAATGTTGTTAACAGTTGCTGTATTGTTGTCTTATTCAGTACTTTCTTTGTCAGCATAGACATTGCTAAATGCTTCATGAACAGCAGAAGATGATATTGGTGTGAAGTAATGTTCAAGAATGATAACACATTTTGCTCATGAATATACCATGTCTCCACTTATATAGCTCCTGCACAGCTGACATGAGCACTGGCCTAGCAACATTGGCATCCCTGACTTGCGTGTCATGGATGAGGATGGACATGGACCTGATTCTGATTTCATTTTAGTACCTTAGTACATGATTGTTGTTTGGTTGCATTTTAAGTGGTGCATCCTGAATTATACATTTATATATGTTAATGTTTCATTTACATCCAGATGTGCTTTGGCTTTCAGTGGCTTGACTGCACTCATCATGGATATTACCATATAATGTACATCTTTAATTCATGTTATACATTTTATAAATAACCCCATAGAGTAGGGTCCATCATGAGAAACTAGTCAAGAAATTCTTCACGTTTTATGGAACATGAATGTTCATTACTGCATTCAGAAGAGCCCACCATTGGTCCATTTTTGGATCCAGATGAATCCAATCCACACACCCAAATTTAGTGTCCCTAAGATCCATTTTGATTTTGACCTCCCACCTATGCTTCGGTCATCTGAGAGGTTTCTTACCTTCAGGATCTCCAACCAAAATGTTGCATCCACTTTTATTGCTCCCATGTGTGCTACATGCCCTGCACATTTCATCCTCTCTCATTTGATCACCCTAATAATATTTGATGAAGAGTACAAACTATGGAACTTCTCATTATGCAGTTTTCTCCAGCTTTCCATCACTTCATCCCTCTTAGGTCTAAATATTTTCCTAAGCACGCAGTTCACAAAAACCCTCAGTTTATGTTGTCCCCTTAATGTGAGATGCTAGGGTACACACCCACCATGCAAACAATGAGTTATACATTTTATGGCTATTTAAATTATTGTGAAGGTACAATGAATTTGAAGGATTTACTATTTGATATATAAATTATTTCCAAGTTGTGTACTGGCACTGAAAAATTATCTTAATATTACCATGTAATCTTCAGAAGTAATTATATTTTATAAATATACAATATTCTGATATCCCTGATGATGGCCACTGAAGGCCAAAGTGTGTTGGGGGTTATTAATGAAAACAACAAATACAGTAAACTTATATTTTGAGGGTTTCATACATATAATAATTGATGATATATGACAGTATGGCATTCAGTTTAAAGATTAACAGAGTCTTTCTAAAAGGATGTTCCAGTTTTAATTGCACACAGTTACCTAACTACGTAGCAGACATCATTATATTTGGTGTCACTGAGTTCAGTAATCTTGGGATAATTTGGTTTGGCAACAGAGTGCAAATGCAGTGTTGGATGTGCTTAGTGAGAATTTTGATAAGAGTTTTGTCTAATTGTTTTCCTAAATGGTTCAGATATTGTAGGATTTGAGGTTTTCACGGAAGTGAGTCTGAAGATTGCTGTCTTCTGGGTTGTTGCGCCATGTAGTCTGGTAGAAGTTTACCAGCATCTCAGAGGTCCTTGCTGCTGTGATGATGGAGGCAGCGAGGATCTCTGAAATGTTGGTAAACTTCTGCTGAACTACATGGTGCTGCAGCCCAGAAGACAGCCATCTTTATCCACACAGATAGCAGCACATGTCCCACCTTTCTTAAATGGACAATGCACAACACCCGACATCATTCTGCAATGGTATACTACAAGACAGCTCAGATAATGTCATATACTTCACAGCTACAGAACATATGTACGTATTGTACATATCATATAACAAAATTTTACAAACACTATAAAAACTTTCTGCTTACAGATACAAATACACCAGGACTCACCAAGTTGTGCTGACAGTTTTAACTGGTTTTAAAGTTAAAAACATATACATCATTTTAATATTTATATTATTATTGTTATTACTCCAGATAAAATCAGGAATACATTAAAGTAACACAATGCTATGCATTCGAACCTGATGATGGCCATATTGTGCTGAAACATTTAGTTCAACAAAAAAAGAAACAAGTGAAAAGTGTGTGTGTGTGTGTATGTATGTAAAAGTGAATTAAAATAATCATCAAAAAATACAGTGATGTTTGCTGTGTAGTTAAGTAGGAATTATATGCATTTAAAACTGGAGCATTGTTGTTAGAAAGTCCCTGTGTTTAAGAAAACGTATCCAAATTTAACTGCCACTGAATTCAGATTTGTTGAAGAAATATTACAATGGATGTCAATGTAGTGTTCGAACTTCGTTTGCATGAAGTATATAAAATTACTCTTGTTTAACTTGGGGGTCTGTGCTGTTCCTGAAGATCCTGCTGTTATGTTGTAACACTGTTTTAATAAGCATAATGGTCTATTCCTAATGTCAGACAGGCCATAGACAGATGTAGCTTCATACTCAAGATGTCTTTATTCCTTAACAAAGAACCTTCAGTACGCAACAAGAAGGCTATGTGAGCTTCATTGTTATTATTGACATTGAAGTGAAGATAGAGTTTTACAACTTTCAACAAAATTACAGCCAACCAGTCCAAAGCCAGGAATCTACACACTTTGGTATAGCAGCTCACAAAATAAATCAGGAATCTTACATGTAAAAAACTTGCTCAAAAAATGTAGTGAAGAAACAAACATACTTCTGATTTCTGAATCCTGTACACATTTCACTGTACAGTGACTGATGTGGAGCTCTTTAACCCTCTACAACAGAATGTAAAATGACTAATCCTGGAAATAAATTTATTTGAAGATTGCTGTCTTCTGGGTTGTGCTGTATAGTCTGGTAGATTTCCACCAACGTTTCAGTGGTCAAACTGCCTCTGTCATCAGGGTGATGAATGTCATCGCGCTAATGACAGCAATCTTCAGACCCACCGCTATGAAAACCTCAAATCCTACATAAATTTGTTTGGTTTGTGAACTTTCTGGGGCTACACAAAATATTGCAGGAAGTATAATGAGAAACATGAACTATTCTTGTCAAACCTCCACATAGACACCAGATGCTGGCATATCAATAGAGCTGCTTGTTTAGCATGGTTAGTTTCTCTTCAGTTACAAATAGTTTGCATTGTAATGAAATATAGTGTACAAGCATTTCAGAGGTCCTTGCTGCCTCCATCATCAAGTCAATGAGACTCATTGCTCTGATAACGGAGACAGCCATCTGCCAGTTCCACAGAAATGTAGAAGTTTTGGGAAAAGATTAAGATGCCTACCTCCCTTTAGTCTATGTGTTGAGGCTAACAATAATTATAAATTAATTATACAATATTAATTGCATAACACTTCTGTTTTTATTATACATTGCAGTTTGGTAATGTGCATGGTTTCAATTAATCCATTGATGTGTTTATAATTTTAAACATATTAAAAGTAATTGTGCAACATCAGTAGGTATTTTTTGTTCTACTCCCAAATATAATTTCACATGCATAGCTCGAATGTCTCATTAGTTATTGCAATCAAACTGACAGAAAACAATAAATGTCATGTGGCTGCCATATCGTTGTTTTGCCTTCTATTAAAATATTTTTTGAAGATCTGTTACCAGATAAACCTTTAGGACTATGTACTAAAATGTGATGGTGTTTCTCCCACCTTAGTACTTCACACGGCTGTTATGTTAATATTATATATAGCAGAACATTGAAATATTCAAAGGGTGGGTGGCCTCTAATGGCATTATGTTCATTCCAAGCTTCATAAAACTGTCAGTTTGTTCCAGAATTATTAAGCAGTGATATGGAGATACACACATGCTTGATACTATAAACCTGAATTCTTCTTATAAAATAAGGAAATTAGGTTAAAAGTAAATACAAGATATTAAAATATCAGATACAAAATTAAATTTAAAGATAAAAAATGTGTCTGTATTTACAAGAATGATATATTATACTGATGATGAAATTACCCAACCCATAGTCATCATTTATATATGAACAGTGAAAGGATAAAATCAATAGCTTTAAATTGATATGAAGTTGTAAGGCAGTTTTATCAGATTTAAAATTGTTTGCAGAATTTAAATGATGGAGTGAGTGACCCTCTCGCGATTCCAGAGCAGCCGCAGACACTTACTGAAGAAGATATGGTATCAAGTTTGCTAGGTTCTGTGGTGGTCAACTCTACTGGTGATGACCCTTTACTTTCACAGCAACGGACAGGAGCTTTACATACAGAAGATGGACAAATCCTGTATGTTACATACACAGTAAATCCTTTATTGGATGAAGTCAGTGCTCCTCTACATTCATCTGCAAGTGAAACTTCTCAGCGCATGGTGTTACATGTAACAGATAGTGGGAGTACTCTTGTGCTGCCAGCTGAGAATGTGGAAGTGGGAGGATTTGACATTGAAAGTGGGCTTGTGCCTCAGATAACTGTTAATGGAGTGTACTCACTTGTAACAAATGACAGTTTATCTGAAGAATCTTTAACTTCTCCTCTAGTCCAGACCTGTGGGATAAAAGATACATTTAAAGAGGATGAGAAGCTGAAGCAAAACCCATTTGTTGAGATTAAAAATCGCAGACGCACTGAACAGGTATGTGGGTTTAATCACTTTCTGTAATCAATGTCAAACTGCAGACATTTTGATGATGGTTATAATGAATGCATATGTACTGCTCAAGAATGGTTCTCAATCATGAAGTTCGTTGTTTGTGCTTTAGATTATAGAAGGATCTTGGAGTCTAAAGGTACAGCAGGTTTTTTTCTAAATAAAAATTGGGTGTGTATTATACTGTACAAAATGTGGCATTTAAAATAACAGTGATCATACTGTAATATTCAGCAACATACTAAAAAGTAATTCTATGTAACATTCTTGTACATCTATCATGGATGGGTCAAGCCATACTGTAACCACAAAGGTTAACTTGTATAGGGTGGGGAAAAGAATAACACATTGAAAAACTTTATTATTACAGTTGTTTGGAACTAAGAAAAAAATTGTGTTAGCTAGGAAATAAAAAATACACTTTGTATGATTGTTAACTGTGACCTTGAGAATGTAAGACAAGGTTCTAGAGTAGCACAGACCAAATTGCATGATTGTTCTCATTGGGAAATTTAAAGACAAGTCAATGAAATTCTATTTCCCTGAGTTATGTATGTAAGTGTATGTGCACAGATGTGAGTGAGCATGTGTGTAGTTTTGGCACAAAAATGTTTTAAGAGCAAATTACACAGAAATAAATGCTTTGGTTCAGTCCCATCCAGGTAAACAGTCATGCCATTTATTGTTTGTAATTATCCTTTGCCTTTGTGAATGCTGAAGTCATTATCAGCTTCTAATTCATAATTCATTGCCATGATTTACTAGTCTTAATTTTTGTAAGAGATTTGTGTAATTGCAGAAACATACAGGGAAACAAACATTGCTAGTATAAAACAAGTTAGAGGAAATGTATGCATAGTGTAACAGTTCTGACACTTCTACCATTGTTTGACCTTTAGCTTTTGTGGATAATGTCAGTGTTATCACAGTTGTCTGTGGTCAGTCACCTTTGCATAGGTGCTTTGTGTGGCACCATTCTGGTAGGGTAACAGTCATTGTGGGAGATTCCCCCACATGCTTAGTTGGCTGGGAATTCCTCATGCATTAACTTGCACATGCAGAAGGGCATGTAAAGTGCACATTATTACTACTAATGTTTTTACCAAATTCGTAATGTGTTGACAAATTTTAGTAAAATTTGTTAGTATCAAACTTCATGAAAATCCATTTGGCAGTTCCTGAATTATATGCAGGTATACAAATAGAGTGACATGGTGAAGCTAATAGGCACTTTTTTATCTTTAATTTGAGCTGAAGGCTTAGTTGCAAGGACATAAAAATATGTGGTTATTTTTTTGTTTCTTTGGTCATTTAATAGTGTTTTATAAACTACATAGATTATATGGTGTCAGATGCTAGACTGTTTATAAATGATGTGGAAGGAAGTGGTCATGATATATTTAAAGCTTTATGCCAGAATTTTCCTGAATGGACTGAGGGAAACCATGAAACACTCAGTCCAAGTAACTGATCTCTGGGTTGGCTTTGAACCCAGCACTTCCCAAATATAGTGCAACATTCAATCATGTTCTTTGTAATAGATGTGTAGACATTAAATTATAGGAACATGTGAGCAGGTGATTGGTAATGAGCTGCATATAGAACAGAAGCTGGAAGTGTTGGATGCAATGCTAACCCCTGCACCAGAGCGACCTCGTAAGAAGAAATCAGACCCTGTCACAGAGGATGGAGAGGGCCATTATATATGTGACCTGTGTGAGACTACATTTCCACGGGCCAACCAATTTTATGGTCACTTGCACTCACACAGTGGCGAGAGAAAATGGGAGTGTGCTACATGCCCTGGCAATGTAATGTATAGTGTGAACTTCACTAATGTGATTTATATTATAGCATTTTGAAGATAGAGAATTTGAAAAATTATGAAGATTGAAAATTTGAACATTCATTTTGAAAATTGTTAATTACAGTACAATTCAAAATTACTTTAATAGTGAATGAGAAGAGACCATTCAGAAGACTTAGACATAGTAATAGAATAATATTAAAATAAATGTGGACTGGATTAATCTGGCTCAGGAAAGGAACCAGTTGTGGGCTTGTGAACATGGTATTGAATCTTCAGGTTCCATAAAAGCGAGACATTTCTTGACTAGTTGAGAATACTGTTAGATTCTCAAGAAGAGCTCTGCCCTGTGAAGTTAGTGAATTGTTAAAAAATCACAGTAAAGTGAGAATTATGGGCAAATAAGGGGATCTAGTTGGAATTTTGTGTTTAACTGTATATCTGAAAATCAGTTCCAGGAGCTATAACTGTACCATTCCAGAATAGTTATGTTATTATGCTGCATGTGTTTGAATTATAGAAAATCAAATATTTTATTTATTTCAATATCCATTAGTTGTTTGCAATGTGGAAAGTGTGATACATTAGTTTTCTGATCATTTTAATAAAAACAGAAAGATAAATACTTAGAGTTCATGATGACTCATTGATAAGTTATTCAGTCTGAACACATTGTATTTCATAGTTTACACACAAAACCAAGTAGTAATATTCAATGAATTAAACTCAATTAGAAAAAGTAAATACTTTTACTAAAAGACATGGTAGGTGATGTATTTTGCTTAATTTTTTTTTTCTTTTAAGGATGTTTTCTCCATTTTATAAAGCATGTACTGCAATTTAATTGGATTGCAGGTGGTGTTTCCAAGTCAGTCACAGCTGCGTCGTCACGAAAAAGAATCCCATCTGAATTTACGGCCGCATGCATGTGGGATATGTTCTGCACGTTTTGATCGGGTCTCACAGCTTAGTTATCATCAGCGTCGCATTCATGCTGGAGAGCGGGGACATGCTTGCCAAATTTGCCATAAGGTGGGAATGGTTTACAATGAAATTAAATTTGGGAAACACATTATCTTCTCTGAACTAGCCTGTTGTGACTCCAGTAAGTTCTTCCTATATTTGTCTGTTCTCTTGGTCTGTATTCTGTATCACTGATTACCTAACTGGGGGTCGCACCACCCACCCCTTAGGGGAGGGGGTTATGAAGTACTTCCAGGAGGGAACATGAGGCCATGAGAAAAATCAATTTAAATTTAAATTCAGCTGGAAAACAATTTTTTTAGCTGCATCTGTTTTGTCAGAATTATCTAATCAGAGGTTCTCACCCTTTTTCACTGGCATACCACTAATTCTAATTTAACAAATTATATGTACCACTAACCAAATGCGTTCAGGGAAAATTTGTTTATGTTCATATTATCTTTTAATTTTCTTACTTAGTTCGCATACCACTCAACATTGGCTCGTGTACCACCGGTGGTACGCGTACCATAAGTTGAGAAAGATAGATCTATATGTTAAAAAATTTGGAACAGATTTAAACACCTTCATGTTCTTAAAAGAAGAGATTAAATTATTTTCAAGAAAGAAGCAATTGAAACATTTAGAGCCAATTTCTTTGTGTTATAGTGCATTGGTATCAGTCCCCATCACTCCAGTACACATGAATTGACCTTGATTTTGTTTGTGTGCCAGAGCATGCTGCTAAGTCTTCTGATTATGTTTATGTCTGCACTTACCAATTTTCATTACATACATGGAATAAATATCCATAGTTATTAAGGAAGATCTATGATACTATATATATATATATATATATATATACTTGACTAAATGAGCCTTGAGTCATTTAGGCAGCTCAAAGGTGAGTTTTTGCTCATGATACCTTTAATTTTGGCAGTGAGCCTATATATATATATATATATATATAAGAATAGGTTATATAATGAAGAGTATATCAAGTTTGGCTTCACCATCACTGAAAAAAGTGGGATTCACCTAACTCCTCTGTCAAGCAGTTCTCAGCAATGAGACCTTGCTGTCTGGAGTGATGGTTGAACACAAACCACAAGAGACTGAAAGACATGCTGAATGATTTTTTGCTACCAAACTTCAGTGTCTGAAATTCATGACACTGCATACTACCGAAACTTTTGATCAGAACATGGCCAAAATTGTGGAACCTTGTTAATTAGCTGTCAGTACTCATTTCCAAGGCAATGAAAACTGCTGTAAGTATTGTGCCTGGTATCAAGAGCTACAAAACAGAATTTCAGCCTGTGATATCACAGTGAAGCATCACATTGATGAACTTACTCAGAGAACACATAAAATAAGTTTTGGAAAGAATAAAATCATAATTTTATTTTTTCTTACAATTCAGTGAGGTGATACCACTGATGAAGCTCAGTGCTGTCAGTTACTTGTATATTCTTGATTTGTGAATGATGGAAAAGTGAAAGGTGAAATGTTTTTCTTGAAAGCACTGGAGACCACATTTAAAGACTTCTAATGTTTTGGCCACATGTTCTGCCTTTTTTCAACAAAATTATCTTTCTTGGAAAAGCTAGTCAGCATTTGCACTGATAGTACCCCAACAATGCTTGGCTCCCACTCTGGATCCATCAAATTGGGCGTACAACATCATTCACAGACAAGCCTTGGCTGCCAAGACCCTTCCACATGACTTGTGTAATGTATGATGCTTTCACAGATGAAAGATTTCAGCTTTCACTGGTATTTCTTGTAGATATTTTTGAGGCTATTAGCATCCTCGATTTGATATTACGAAGATGAAATGCAAGCATTATTGCCGACTGCAGTGCCATCAGAATTTTCATGGAGAAAATTCAACTTTGAAAGTGCTGCCTTCAAGCTGGGAACTTTTTGTCTTTCCCTTATTGCATCAAACTTGTGCCTGAGAAGAAAGTTCTTGATCAGCTTTTTTTCCCCCAGTTAAATTGCTTATCTGTTTAACTTGGCCTGTTTTACTAGTTGTGATATCTTTGAGAGAGAGGGAATAGTATTTGTTATTGTGTGCTTAGCCATGCTGTCTATCTGGAAGGCATGCCATCAGTAATGGAATAAAAAGTGATAACCTCAGCCTGCTTCCAGGTCTAGTTTGGTGAAGCTGATAGTTCAGTCTGTTATTAAGACATTGTTCTTAAGATACAAGTTCTTTCACAGTATTTATACAAATTAAAAAACTCATTAAATGAGAGCCTACTCTGTAATGATTCTGTCTTTTTCCATTAGAGATAACTGTATATGTTATAATTTAAAATTTCAGACTGTTTAGTTTTACTTTTCAGTAAGGAAATAAAATTAGTTAACTTGGCAACTAGGAATAACTTACAACTTTGTACAAATCCATTAGTTCACACATATATAAGTGCATACATTTTTATACATAGTCTATGTTAATTTATCTAACAGGCATTCTTCAAGCGATCTGATCTAAAGACACACCTGAACATTCACTTGGGAATCAACAAATGTATCTGCGAGACTTGTGGGAAAAAATTTAATCATGTATCCAATCTGATTCGACACACAAGGATGCACTCAGGTCAGTTTTGTTTGACTTTCTATATCTCAGACTCTCTTTGTTTGTTGTATTCTGTCACTGCTGCTTGTAAAATGATCTTTGCATGATGTGCATTAAGTGCACATGTATAGGGCTAAGCATGTTTGTCTGTCCATTTGTTCATCGACACAATTAAATATAAAAACTGCTGGACAGATTGGGATGAAATGTGGTGTGGACATTATGTCATGGGGGGCTGCCTTAAACTTGTACCTTTTAATGTTCTACAATTGGTGATACTATCATGGTTGGTGAACAGATGTGGGAGATGGGATTAACATGAGTACCACTTATTCTAGTGCCATATAATGATGTATGTTAATAGATTTTTTAAAAACATCAAGCTTGGTATAGGAACTCTTTGTATAATGTAAAACAACAATGTAGTGGCTTCATGAAAGAAAAAGATTTGTCCAGGATTTGATCCCATGACCACCAGCACAGGAGTTCAGTATGCTAACATAGCTAACTCAAGTTATGTTGTACTGTTACTGACTTTCAATACTTTAAAAAGACATCATGGCACATGATTTGTATAGCTAGAAATTAAAGTTGTCTAAGTAAGGTGACTTACATTATCTTGTACAAATACTTTTTAAAATTATAAATTAAATTATTGCCTGTGATCTGTTGCTGTGCTTGTGCAAATGATACTGATGGTAAGGCTTGAGTAGTATGTGTGTGATATAGTTTTGTTTTCAGCTAGGAGCATTCAGAATTCAAAATTTGCAAAGAATGCATGTAGTATGGATTACACCTTTCCAGTCTTGTTGTTTACAGGAATAAAGCCTTATCCTTGCACAGTATGTGGTCGACGGTTCAGTCAACTTAATGCTCTCCATCAACACAAAACATCACATCAGACAAATAAGGATGTTGCCTGCACCATCTGTCGTAAGATGTTCAAATCATACATGGTGATGCGTAAACATGTGCGCCAGTTGCACAGAGACAAATTAGCTGCATCAGGGAAGGATGCCAATTCTGTAAGGACCAAACTAGCATTTTGTTATGAATGTACTTCTCACATCTAAAGTTTGAAAACAGGAGCCTTGCAGAACCTGTTTAGTATGTTAAGCCAGTGCCACATCATTCAGTATAGGCATAGCTTGAAATTATCTGCTATTGTGTTCTTACAACAGAGAATGAAGAAATAACAGTTTAAAGATTTACTGAAAATTGCAATCTGAATTAAAATCACAAATCTCTGTGCATGTCAGTTTTCAGCAGATACTGAAAGTTAAGTGTTACTTCCAGTATCTGTACAATTTCTAGACTCTTGCCTCATGACCCCTCTGAAGGTCTTTCCTTGCCTGCTTTAATTCTTAGCTTATTAATGCAAAGATTTCTTAACTAACATCCAGTTTATTCAATCTCACAACAGACTAGTGATATAATTTTATTCTTGGAAGTTTTTGATATGTAAATATAACCTTTTCTTTGACAACCTGCATCATGCAGTATGCTGATTGTGCTAACCAATGCATAGCTCAGAAGACTATCTGTACAAACCCTGCAATGGCAGTCTCCAAAATATTATATTTGGAATCCAGAAGTTTGGGGAAGGACTTATGATGCCTACTTTCCTTCAAATACTTCACTAAATGTGGTGAGGCTAGTAGGAATTATGAATTAATAATTACATAACTCATTGCTTCATTTATATGCATAATTTCCATAGCACTTTGAGAGATTTGAGGTTCTCATGGCAGTGAAGATGAAGATGGATACATTATCTACCTACAAGTCCACACAGCATCACAACCCAGAAAGACATCATTATCATCTACTAGTACTAATTTACATAATTTAAATTCACCAGATATGACCACAGATTTCTGCATAGCCTCATGTTTATAAATGAAAGTACATAACATTGTGTTTTATATAAAATTATAGTTATATTTATGAATTATCTCCACATAAAGTTTCACAGAACTGAAGTAGATTTAGGCTTACATCAGTTAGCACCATCAAGGAGAGAGATAAGTATGAATTTTTTATAGCTGCCATGTTTTATATTTTGCGAAAGAATAACCTTTACGGAACTTGTATTATATTTTTTGAAGATCTTTATCCACACCAAATTTTAAGACTCTGTATTGTGTGACATAATGTCACTCCCCATTCTCAAAGGTTTGTACATCCACCATGTTAGTATTATTAATGTTAAGAATTAAGAAGTACAAAAGTGTTGTGACCTCTAGTGGTGTGATGTTCATACCAAGTTTTGTGGAGTTTTATCGGTTGACTTGACAATTATGAGAAGGGATCAATAAACATATAAGTATGTCAATATCATAAACATACTTTTCCTTAGAAAATAAAGAAAGTTTCTCAAACATTGCTATGCAGTTTCTATTTAATTTGAAAGTATTGAGATAAATCACATACTATAGCTGCTTTTTAATCATCTTAGGAAAAGGAAGATATGATACATGTTTTCTTGTTGCTGGCTACTACCAGAAGCAACTATATGTTGGATATGGAGCAATAATGTTATTGATACTGACACTTTATTTTACTGTTGCTGTAATCAGTGTTGGTATTTTCTACTTTGTAACTTTTCATATCCACTCACTATACTGAGGCTGTGGAAAGAAGTCTAATGGATTGACTTCTTCCACATTTCACTGTAGCTGCTATATGCTCACTTCAGCATACATCTCTGGCTGCTAGCCATTCTGTTCACTGGCATGCTGATAATGGTAACCTTTGCTTAATGGTAAACATTTTAGGCTGTCTGTGACTTAGACCAGTGCAGCCTGAAGAGAATGCTAAACTAGGTGAAGACTGGGAAGCCTCAAGTGCTGACATCACCTCCAACCATGAGACTTCTTTCTGTGGCTTCAGCTCCTAAGTATGTGTGTGTGTGTGTGTGTGTGTTCTGTGAGATACGTTTTACAATCACCTACAGGCCAAGTTATGTGCATTGAAATGTTGAATTATAGACCATTATAAATAGCAAGATGAACAGCGGATAGAACAATGAGGAGAGTAGTAGTTGAAGACTACATCCTTAAATGTTCACAGAATTGGATGAATGTTTAAGACACTGAGATAAATACTCATTTCTCTGATGATGAAAGTGGCAAAGAACCTCTGAAAAATTGATAAACTTATACCATACTATATGGTGCTACAATGAGCCAGAATAACTCAGTCAGTATAGTGACTAGCTACGGGCAGAGGATTTTTCCTCTAGCCTCTGTGTCCAGACCGGCTCTGGGGCCCACACAGCCTCCTGTCCAATGGGTACTGGGATTCTTTCCCAGGGGTAAAGCACGGCCGGGGTGTGACGCTGACCACTCACCCCATCTGGTGCCAAGGTCAAGAAAGAGTAGGAGCTATACCTCCGCTGCCCCCAAGTGCCTGCATAGGCATGTAGCGGGACACTTTACTTTTTATATGATGCTACATCCAAGAAGACAGCCATCTTTGTACTAACTGCCGTGAGAACCTCAAATCCTACTAAATATGTTGTTTCTTCTTATTGTAGAGTTAAGTCATGAAAAATTTCATATTTAATTTGATGTAATGTTACAGGCATGCATAAAAATATGCTAAAAGACCTTCTTTTACGAGGTGCGATCGGAAAGTTTTCAGACTGCGCCTATAAACACCCGTACACTTATCTCAGGTATTAAATTCATCCATCACCCTCGAAGTAGTTCCCCTGGGAGTGAACACAACGATCCCAGCGCCGCTGCTAAGCCTGGAAGCATCCCTGGAAATCTTTCTTTGTCAGCCTGTCAAGCACCATCTGCGATTCTGCCTGAATCTCTTCTATCGTCTCAAATCTCCTTCCCTTTAGCTGAATTTTCATCTTTGGGAAGAGGAAACCTTAGAAAGGAAGTTGGGGTCGGTTCTTGCAAGATCTTGGAGCTCCTGACAAACGAGAAGTCGATGCTGCTTCTGGTCCTCAGACAGGAGCCTTGGCACAAACTTGGCTGCGATACGTCGCATGTGGAGTTCTTCCTTTAGAATCAGCTGACAGGTCCCATAGCCTATCCCAACAATGTCGCACAAGTCGTTGATGGTACGACGTCGATCTTCGTAACATTTTCGGGCGTTGCGCTCGAAGATGGTCGTCCAGAACGCTCGTCATCATCGACAGAGGTTCGGCCATTTTTAAAACGTGAATGCCACACAAAAGTTTGTGCACGACCCATTGCGGACTCCCCAAATGCTTGCTTTAGCATTTCATAGGTTTCCGTAGCCGTTTTGGCGAGTCTTTGGCAAAATTTGATGCACACGCCATTCCGAAATCGCAGGAGGGTCGGTGTAATGCACTACCAAAACGCCCGTAACTAAGAAACAAATGCTAATTCGATGATGCCGGCTGGCACACTGATTCACTATGAATGTAGGCCGCACCCCCTAGCGGCAGAAGCTCGTACTACATCCGGTTCGCCCTCTATTAACACAGTCTGTAAACTTTCCGATCGCACCTCGTATGTTTTCAGGAATCTGTAAAATTAGTAATATTGCAAGATCATTAAAAGTGAACACCAAAGAAAAAATTAAAATGCAATGTATGTTGATGACAATAGGCATAAACATTATTTGCTAATTCAGATTATTATTTTATAGAATGGGGATGTTACTGGTTTTAATTAAATTTCAATCATTTTTTGTATTTGTTTTAATTTATTTCTTGCTTCAGTATTGTTTCTCACTTGACTTTACCACTTTATGCTCATTGTTCTCTGTCATTCTTCATCTGTTTTTCAAGGAAACCATTTACTTCATACTGACATACACTTCATTTTTATCATTGTAATGTCTGTTCTGAATGTCTTATTCCCATTTCTGTGCTCTTTGCTTTCTTTTTTTCTGTCCTTCCAGTGCCACAGAATTAACTTTTATAGTCTATATTAAAGTTAGATCTCCTTTGCCCGTGTTTATGATACTCCGAGTCAGTAAACCACTGTTACATTGGTCCCTAAATTGTGGTTTGTTCAGATTGCAAGATATATTTTTTTACACTAACTACTTTTGCTTTTAGAATGGAAATGATTTATGATCAAGTCAGTGAGTATGAAATGGATGGGACATGTAGCATACATGGGAGAGATGAAAAATGCACACAGACTTTGTATCAGAAAACATGAAGGGGAAGAGAGTACTTGGTAGACAAACACAGAGGGGAGGACAATATTAAGATGGTTCTTATGGGCATAAGAGAATATAGGTGTGGACTGGATTGAATTAATTCAGGTTTGGCTCAAGAGATAGGGTAGTGAACCTTAGGATTTCATAAAATATATGGAACTTTTTGACTAAGCTTCTGAAGAAGTACTGCAACTCTATGGATTTAGGTTAGTCAGTGAAATAATGTGTTGCACTTTGTAAAGCTCTAAGGGCTGGGCCATGTCAAGTGGTTGTCTGGAAGGATAGAAAAAATAATAATTTTAGAGGACAGTATATATGTTGTTGTTTTCAACAAAAGGAATCATGGTAGAAGTAATAAAGTGTGGAAACAATTGCCCTAATGTGTGTGTATGTATGTGTATATATATATATATATATCAGTGTTTTCGCCAGGTACTGAAGATAAAGGATGGTGCACAAAGTAGAAGGTTCTACTGCAAAGTATGTGGGGAGAACTTTGAGTTTTCATCATTGCTTAAACAGCATGAGAAACAGCATGAGAAAGAAAACAGTTTCCACTGTAATTGTTGTGGGCAGGTGAGTGTCAGCTAGTTTATCTCTGTCACTAACTTGATCATACACAAAGAACCAGAATATGTTTGTAATGAGAAATACCATATATCCTTGATTTTAAGATGCACTTTTTTAACATTTCAAAATTTCTGAAATCAGGGAATATTTTTACGTATGATGACATCTTAAAATCAGGGAAATACAGTAGTTAAAAAAATATAGGTGTTTGTAACTAGCTCAGGTATTAGCTTGTTTTGATATTAGCAGTGTTGAACTTTCAGGTCCTGATACTTGTATTAATTTATGCTAGAAAATAAAGTACAGTATAGTATAATTTTAAATGTTGTATAAACTGACTTGCTTTCCTTCCCCTTCCGCTTTAAGCACTAGCTATTAGAAAAAAAGGCCTTCAGCTATGGTTTGACCAGGCTGCGTGAACACATGTTAATAAAATAATGAGTGTCTACTATGTTGATCTTATGTATCATTCTCATGGAATATATGGGCAGGATTATGACACAGTGGAGTTGCTGAAGGGTCACTCTTGTCAGACTCCTGAGGAGAGGTTACAAAAAGAAGCAGAGGATGAAGCAGAGGCAGAGAGAGTTGCCCTAAACACCCAGCTGGAGTCTCTGCTTCAGGAACACCATAGAGATGAAGAAAAGAATACTGCGCATGGAAACAGTGGGATTATGGCTGAGATTATAATCTATGTAACACATGAAGGACAAGATGAACCCACCCAGGTGTGTGTGATGATTCATCACAGAGAAGTAAATAGTATATACTGTTAGATACTTTAGAGAAATGATTACAGATACATCATATGTGCTTCAGCATGAATATAAAATTAATGTTTCTAGTGTTATGTAAGAAGTTGCATTTTAGAAGGTTTAAAGAAAAATTAGTTTTAAATTATCTCACAGCTGCATCAAAACAACATGTGATGAAAAGGCAAACTCTGTTTCTGTGGTACATCAAAATATCAGTTAGGAAATTCTTCTACACTTACTTTAAAATGAGTTCAACTTGATGCAGTGGTTAACTTGAATCTGATAAAAATGTCAATGACTTTTTTGTATAACACCAGCAATATATAAAATTACTGTAATATGACTTTGCAGTGTGTAATAACACTGAAGATGGTGGTAAATTTCAGGCTGTGCTATTTGTATGTGTTTTAGGTAAAACTTTGCTATAAAGTTTCTTAAAGAAAAGAAAACAGAAATTAGCTCTTTGTTATGTTACAGGTCCATATCCAGCCCGTTACTGCACCAATCTTAGGCCATACAGATCAACAAAAATCTTTGGTAGTGGTACCTAGCACAGATGTAGGAGTCCAGAAGACTGAAGCTGACAGTCAGGTGCTGAAATTGTCCTGCCTGAAGTTTATCACAATTTCCTGCACATTTAATTAATAATTGCTACTGAAAGTTTAAACTTGATTTATCCTTCCAAAATAACTGCTCTTACAATATTTATATGTTCATATCTTAATCTCATACATTTTATATTAGCATGACAATACAACAAACATTTAGTTCTTTATAAAGTAAACAATAAAGAATTTAATACACTTTTATCTTTTAGCATGAACAAAGTCATCAAGATGTAGTAATAGTGGGTGACTGTGGAAGCTCCTGTCAAATGGCAACACATCTTGATGGAACACTAGCAGACCCATTACAGTTAAAAGTTTGTAGCACAGGGATAACTGTTGGCAGCAGTGAAGGGAACAAGAGTGACAGGACAGACTGTAGTAACTCATCTCCTCTGTTCCCTCGCAACATGGCCACAGCCCTGGAAAGTGACAGCAGCAATGATAACTTTATTACAGGTGAATATGCTTAAAGTAAATACATAATGGAGGTGTCATGCCTAATTATCTGTCCACATGCATCTTGAGCAGGAATTGTCTGAAAAATTTACTTCTGGCTTGTATCAGTCCTTTATAACGTTTTTTATCAAATTAAATTTGATATAATTGTCAGGAATGGCTAAAAATGCAAAATGAGTAAGATGAAACAAAATTAAAATTTCAGTATGACCTATAATATAGTGCGTTCACTTATAAAGTTGAATACAACCGTCACTTCCCAGCTTCTAGCTCAAACTGATGACTCACTGTTAAGCACTACAAGGTTTCCCAAAACAACTAAAGTATTGCTCCATAGAAACAAGAAAATGCACTTTCTGAAATTATGGCATTTCCTGCCAGGAAGTGATAGCTGCAGTCAAATTAATCACTGAATGCACTGTAAATAAATTTTCATGTTGTATTTTCAGTAGCATACAAGCAAAATAATTAATGCCTGTACATACCAATTATTAACTTGTGGGAAACTGTTAACTGAATAATTTATACAAATGTATAGGCACACAGGGCATAAATGACTGGATTTGCATAGTTTTTTTTACCAAAATGTCCAACATGACTTGCATATAAATGATTGAATCAACTGTAGTTACTTATTTATGACTGTTAACATACTCAATAAGTGAAACAAAAAAATATCACTTCACGTAAACTTTAAAGGAGGATAAAAGGTAGGCAAGTCATGTCGCACACTTGGAGATAGAGAATTGTACATAGAATTTTATGCAAAAGGATGATGCCACCTAGGAGATTTGGTCATTGCTGAGAGGATAATCTCAAAGATTATTTTATAGAAATTGGCTCTGAAAGTGTGGATTGGATTTAACTGGCTCATGAATTGTCTAGTAGCAGGTTCTTATGAACATGGTGACAGACCTTCACATTCCATAAAAGGTGGATAATTTTTTTGACTGGCTGAGTGGCTGCTGCATGTGGTGTGTTAATTTCTTAGTGGCCTTGTGCCACCGCAGGCTCAATGGTTACACTGCCATGATCGAGTCACCATAATTTAATTTGTGAAAATGGGGTGTAGCATGTGAAGTTGAGGGTAACATTGACATATATAAACAGCACATATAAACCCAGTTACTTGGTTAAATGAAACATTACTGTCTTTCATTTTGTGATAAAAATGTGTAACTGTGTTTAAGGTGATGTTCTGGGAGAACCTAGTCAAGATTCAGACTGTGATAATGGCATGCCAAGTGTAAGAGGATCAACATATATGCAAAATGAAGGAGTAAAGAAGACAGGCGGCTATGTCAACATATTAGTTCCAAAAATTGAATCTACTGGCATATCATCAGATTCTGCACCTGTCCACAGTTCAACAGTGCCTGCCACAGGCAAGAAACAAATGCGAGTGTACCAGTGCCCTGAGTGTCCGAAAACTTTTGTTAAGAACAGCAACTTCAAACAACACTTAGGTCAGTAATGGCAGTATGGTGGCCAAAGCTTTCATCCATAACTCACAGTTTCTCATTGTTTTAGTCATAATTCTCATTCTTTGCATTTTCTGTGTGATGCTTCTGAAAAGTGTCATGTCCACTGCTTGTGTTTTACATCCATATTTCTGTTTGTATATCTACTGTTTCAGTACCATACATTGCTTTAATATATGAGTCTTACATATTGTAATTTACATTGCATTCCATAATATTTCCTTCACAATGTGATAACATTTTGATCTTGGTTTCTTCAAGTATTCTGCTGCAGAACATGTGTGTTGTTAAGTTCATTCCCTATATATGTGCCATGACAAATTTAGTACTTCATATATGTTTGCGGAGGTAATTACTGGTTTAAAATAAAAAGTAATAATTTTATGTATTGTCTATTGAATGAGTTTTGAAAAAAAAAGTTTACTGTGTACTGTTTTACAGTTTTCATTGAAGCAGTTACAGTTACAATTGCATTGTGCCATTTAACAATCTGTACTCAATAGTAAGTTGGGTGGTTGGTACTGGTAAAAGCAGGATGTGGGGGCAGCATGGGGGAAAGGTGTGCATGTACCACATAGCACATTTAGATAGTAGGTGAAAGCTGCTGGCTATCATCTCAGTAATCGTAGATTCTGAATAAACAGCACAACATTAATTTCTCACAGTGGCTACCATCTTCTCATAGGCATATTGTGCTCATTAAGAACCATTCTAATCTGCCATACTTATTTCTGTAGAGCTGGAACACCCTTCATACGAGGTGCGATCAGAAAGTTTCCAGACTGTGCCTATAAAAACCCATACACTTATCTCAGGTATTAAATTCATCCATCACCCTCGAAGTAGTTCCCCTGGGAGTGAACACAACGATCCCAGCGCCGCTGCCAAGCCTGGAAGCATCCCTGGAAATCTTTCTTTGTCAGCCTGCCAAGCACCATCTGCGATTCTGCCTGAATCTCTTCTATCGTCTCAAATCTCATTCCCTTTAG
>NW_019060023.1:1131660-1142537 GCF_000696155.1 Zootermopsis nevadensis
CGCCAGAGGTTCGGCCATTTTTAAAACGTGAATGCCACACAAAAGTTTGCGGACTCCCCAAATGTTTGCTTTAGCATTTCATAGGTTTCCTTAGCCGTTTTGGCGAGTCTTTGGCAAAATTTGATGCACACGCCATTCCGAAATCGCAGGAGGGTCGGTGTAATGCACTACCAAAACGCCCGTAACTAAGACACAAATGCTAATTCGATGATGCCGGCTGGCACACTGATTCACTATGAATGTAGGCCCAACCCCTTAGCGGCAGAAGCTCGTACTACATCCGGTTCGCCCTCTATTGACACAGTCTTGAAACTTTCTGATCGCACCTCGTATGTGGCCCTGATATCCTCGTGAGCTGCTTTGGCACTTGTAATCATCTTAAGATTTTTTTAAAATTTTATCTCTATTATGATTATCATGTATGTCTTGAAAATCTATCAGTACCTTCATTACGTCTTTTCTACAGTTTGATTATTTTCCTGTTATCTGTCCCAGTGCAGAAATGAGATCCATGAAGCATATGTTGTTGTTACTTCAAATGGTGACATGCTGAAAGGTGAACAGAAAATGAATATAATGTGTGTAATATATATATTAAGATGTTGTGTATGACTGTATGTATTATGCGTAACTGACCAAGTTCTCAGTAATTATGCTAGATAGCAAAATGTTCTATTTTACAAGTGCTGCTACCATAATGTAGGTTCTAGATTGACTTGTAAAGGAGATAAAGATATAAAGGGCTAAAAGAAAGGAATTAAGTTATGAAAGAAATCTTTCCCTGTTAAAGTTCAGTGGCCTACAATACTAATATACTGAATTGTTTAATTTGTCTTCGTTTCTTCAGGTATTCACTTCATTGACCAACAGCGTTACCATTGCTCTACTTGCGGACAGTCCTTTGCTTGGAAGTCGACACTGAACAAACACATGCTCACTCACAGTATAGGTCCTCTGCCTCGCTACAGATGTGATCTGTGCAGCAAGGAATATGCTGCTGCTACGCAGGTTCAGGTGAATGCTGCAAAATAATTTAGTTCTATGTATTAAATATATTTATGCATCTTGACTGCAGAGGAGTGCTACTGACAAACCCATTTATCTTGTTAACTGCAAATTTTACATGATACTGCAGTGGCAATGAAATAGGAGACTCAATATTTTACTGAATAACTTGACATGATATTTGAGAAGAGTATTAATGTGTGTCTGGATTTTGTCCATGTCTGGTTTCCAAATAGAAGAATGCTTTGGAAACTAGACCTGTTTCTGTCCTGAGAGGAAAAAGTGGGGAGTACCTTCTCAGTAATATACCGTCATCAGAAGGGGGGAGGGAATGAAGGTACAGGGCATACAGAAAGGTAATTAACATAGGCAGTAAATGAGTTTAGCTTCAACCATTAAATTACTAATTAAAACCCTTGTTTCAGGAACACATTAAACGGGACCACTACAAGCAAAGGCCACATGCTTGTCTTGTTTGTGGTAAAACTTTTTATAAGAAATATGATCTTAAAATACATATAAGGTAAGCATATAATTAGTACATTTTAAATTATCTTCAGTAACTATGGCTCTATATTGTTGTTAGAATGTTATGAACAAAAATTTGATTAAATCCTTCAAATGATGTTTGTATTCATTATAATTTGCAGAACCCACACAAAAGAGCGACCATATATTTGTGGGACATGTGGGAAAAGTTTCTACCATCTTTCTCATATAATACGTCATGAGCGCATCCATTCTGGTCAGCGACCATATCACTGCCCTGACTGCGGCCGTCAGTTCAACCAGTCAAGTTCACTTAAGAGCCATAGGTTGGTACTGATTGTAGGAAGCTTAGATTAATAATTCTGAGGTGTGTGACTATTTTAATAGTAATACAACTGATTGCATTTCAGGCAGCGTCACAACCAATGTGTCACAAAAGCTGCTCTAACTGGAACTCAGCTGGCACCTCCAGAGTTAGTACATCCTGAATATCCAGACATTGGGCCAGATACAGTTCTTCTGTATGCAGGAGCTGATTTATAATACTGCAGATATTGGAGAAATTCATCAGCCTGTGATATGTACATTGTTTCTTATTCATTGCCGCGAGTACCATAATCAAGAGGTAGTATTGTTTTTGGAAACAAACTTACAAGGGACTTACAAAATGTCTGAAAAATATTATGTTGCAAGTGTAAGGATAGCCACACTGAGAAAAATGTGGTTTCTAGGAGGAATATGAATTTTGGTAGTGACAATGCATTGGTTAATGTGCCTGTTGTTTTGGTAGTCATTGAGAAGAAAGTAATTTTTAAAATAAATTGGGGCAGAAATGAACAGTTTCTTAACAGAATAAGAATGGACAATTGAAAACACTAGCTGCTTTGCCTTCAAAAATTATATTGATTATGGTACTGACTCAAATGCCCTAGAATATAGTTTTCATTTTTATGTGTTCATTATCTGGAGGGACTGTGATAACATTCTTGAATATTTCCATGAACACAAGGAACAATGTACTGAAATACACTCTCAAAGTGGGACACTGTTACTCCAAAAATTAGCAATAAAATAATTCCAAATAATTTTAATTACAAATTTATAATACACTACAGAGGAAGTTCCCATTATTTGTCTGGATTTTTCATAAAATAAACTGTCCTGAAATAATGAAATTGCTTATTTATTATGACTATTATGAATCTTTCCTCCTGTTAACCACTCTTCTGTTGTTCACTGCCATGGTGCTGCATAATGATCACTTGATGCTGAGAGTATGTGGGGTAAAATTTAAGATTTTTACACAAGATTTCCAAAACAAAAAGTAATATGTGTTCTTGAAACAAATCTCTCAAAGTTCCAGCTTTTTATGAAAATTCTGACCCTAGTTCTTTAAATATATATATTCCCATTGACTAAAATTAAATAGTACTTACTACCACGATGCTGCTTGGTGATTGCTTAAATTTAATTCTGGAGAGAGCAGTATAGAAGGTTTACAAAATGAAGAGAAATATCTGTATACCTTGGAATGGAACTCTCAAATTCACAACTTTCTAGGACAATTATAACAATATTAAATTGGCGAAAGAATAAATTTATTCTACAACTTTTTGCCTTTTGAAGCCTCTAAAAGCAAACACTGGCCACTTGTATGGCACTGTATTATTGTTACATACCTTAAACAGCTGTATATGAAGTTTTGTACATTTAATTGAAAACTGTCATTGTTTTGAAAGTTTGTTTTAGTTTTTATACTGGTAACTTTTCTTGCAAAGGAAATTTTGCATTTTTCCTAAATTACTAATTGTGGAGAAATAAGTTTTAGTATAAAGAATTTCAGACCTGCTTAAAAGTTTCATGCATTTTAAGTTTAGTTATGCATTTATAAAGTGTGTCCCAAAAGATGATTATACACAACCATTATATACATCTGCATTGTGTATACATATTTTTGGGAAATCCTGTGGAATGAAAATTCATAAGTTGAAAATCACATAATATCTTGAATAAATTGCATCAACATTAACATGTTTACAGTTGTCAGAATTTGAACAGAAATCATTTTGGAAAACATGTTGTAACATCTTCACTATCTCTATACATTTCAAAATGTGTAAGATGATTCAAATCGTCCTCTAAGCCAATTAGATAGTGGAACATCAAAACATGAATGTAAAACAATGGAACACCGTCATGGAGAAGAAATTTAGACAGGAATTCAAATAGGAATAGAGACCACTGAACAAAATCATTTTATATCATAGATGATGCTGTAAAATTACAAAATAAATTATTATGAAAGTAAGATTAGTTTTTGGTGTGCCAGGTTATGCTGGTTTACAGTGAGCCTGACATTTGAAAAATCCAGTGTTGCCACTTCCATAATTCCCAAATGTGGTGATTTCCTACACTGCCCAAAAACAAGTAAAAAAGATTTTGCTGAAGACATTTCTAAAACATAATACTAACTCTACCTAGGTAACATGTATCTTCAGTGATGTCCATATAATTAGGTCTGAAAGCAGTTTTGTGTATAATGAAGAATCTGATTGAGCATAGCTTTGCATAAGTGAAAAGTTAGTAAACTTAAGGAAATGAGAAATTAAAAAAAAAGTCTGAATTTTAAAAACAAATAATATACATTTCTGAATTCAAATGTAATCTGAATGGATAAGTAACTCTAATTCTGGAGACATGAAAAGAGTCCTTCATATTGTGTCACTTACACTGCCAAGAACAATATGTTGTGAGGGTAGGGTAACAACACCTAGTATTCAAGAGAAACAGATAAATTTCACTCTGGTCTCACAAAAACTGTGTAATATTTTGACTACATTCAGATCAGGTTCAGGAAGAGAGTGTGCACATCAGTGGGTTTTAATTTTCTTTCTACCTTTTCAGTAACTGTAGCAAAGTAATTACCAACTACTTAACTTGTGGTAGGATGTACTTATCACTGTTTAACATAAATTACCACAGAACAGTTACTTTTTGTTTGTTTTTTGCCCCTCCTTAAAAATTGCACTTTTGAGATTCTAAACTTTACTTCTGTATTGTTAATATCAGAAACATTATGTATTTTTAGTGTTGGAAAATTGAATTGTTGTGTTCACAAATCAAAGTTCTTCGGCTATTTTTCGTTCTGATAACATAACATGTATGTATGTGTTATTACTGTGGCATGGTGAATCACTGAATTGTAGGGTAAACTACTATCGTAATGCATTATGTTTAACTTGGCTCCTTGAGTTTTAAATATTTCAGTTCTCTGTATTAAAATTACTTTATTTCCTTTATATAAAACCAGTTGTTTCATAATTCTTAGAATGTGATAACTTTACATTTTGTCTTTTAAGATGAAGGATCATGATATTCTATACTTACATGTACAGTACTGTCTGCATGCAAGATTGATTAGTGTGAATAATTAGTAAACCACTTCAGTATTAACTGTTTCTAAAACACTTGACAAGGTTATGTATTACAGGTTAAGCTATCGAATGAATACTAATCAAAAATTATGGCCAGAACAGTTGGTTTCAAGGAATAGCCACTGAAAATGTTGCCTCCATGGTGAAAGCAATCAATAAATATTCATTTTGCCCACAAATGTATTCACCAGTTTCAAATTATTCCCACAGCCAACGGCTAGTATCTCCAAAAGCAGCAATAACAACCTGTTTCTTGTAGTGGTTATGGGTTGTGTTTTCTTTGAGGTAAAGGCTAAATGTTTAAATATTAAGCTCTAGCATCAAAGGTTTAATGAAATTGGATTGCAGTCTACAGACTGGTTTTATCTGGCTCAGGATAGGGAGAGAAGGCATGGTCTTGTGAACGAGGTAATTAATCTTTTGGTTCCATAAGAGGTGGGGAATTTCTTGACTATCTCAGTGACTACCAGCTTCTCAAGAACTCTGCTCTGTGATGTTAGCTTGTTAGTAGAAAACAGTGTACATGACCAAGGTCTCAAAAGCAGAATGAGTAGCCAATCTTAGGTTGTACTTCCTGTCATGTCAGTTTTATTTGCATGTAACTATTTTTAAAGTTCCTCAGTCCATGGTTTACTACTTTTTCTGGATTGAGAAAGCTGGGAATTTATATTGCAACACACTGAGTATCCTAAGCTTTTTAACCTCTGCCTTTCTTCTTGCCTTGAGTATAAGGAATGAAAGTAAAAAGAAAGTAAAACTAGTTAGTTATTTTTGAAATGAACACTTTAAATTCAAACATATGAATTCATTAATAAAGATATACGTAGAATATAGATAAAGAGAAATAATCTTATTTTAATGAGTATTTATATTGGTAAAAACTACCTTCACCACAATTACAGCCAAATGTTTGGTAAGAGCCAGACTTCTCACATAGGAAATCAGAATGGGCTGCTTGATCAGAGTTATCACGCATCTTACAGGATATTGATATATGAGTATTGGGCAATGGTAAAATAATGGAAGGAGGGATAATTCAATGAACTTAGAAACTGCTCCATAGCCACATAGTTAGTTGGGATCAACATATTTGATGTATGGAACCAGGACAATAATCCAGTGTATTATAAATAAAGAGTATGGAGAGAACACGCACAGAACTCAGAACTCTAAAAACAGTCCCAGATTTTCTAGCCTCTGACATGCATCAGACTTTTGTATTAAATTACATCTGTGTAATGTTTGTAGTCACTCTCATTAAGCGAATTAGCAAGAAGCTGTACATGTCATTACATGTGAACAAATTCACTGAATCGTAACGGTATAGTAATACAGAATGGCGCACAAAATGTTAACCCTTTTAAATCCTGCACAAAATCTATATTTCTTACAAAAGTGCTGTATATCACATACGCACTAAAGGACACAAACATGGAAAGTATTTTTGACTCACATTCTGCCTCATTACCTCTTCCTACGAACATGTACGTTTGTGATCACCTTGTGGCACAAATCTTCTGAAAGTGTGCGGCACAGTTGGATGATCATGGCTCTGACAATATTGGGAGAGGAGTACAAATTTTTAACCTCGTCTTTACGCAGTTCTCTCCATGTCCCATCGTCTTCTCTCCTAGGCCCAAAAATCCTTCTCAACACCCTATTCTCAAATACCTGCAGGTCTGCTATTTCTTCTACTCCATTTAAGGATTTCCTTGTTGTTCCACTGTTCATTTCTTTGAGGCACAGAAATGCCTGAAGGATTTCTAAATGGAACAATCTGCATAACACTAAGATGTCAGAAGTACATATAAAACAAATCACACAAAAATTTCACAGATACCATTAAAACTATTTTACATTTCTCAACCCTGCACTGTTTTTTGTTCACTAGAACTTCTAAGAATGTAATTTAATTTCAAGTCATGATGATTTTGCATGTTCTCTGAGGTCTGGTCACTGAGAAACACTGAACAATAATACTTTCATAATTTACTATACATAACCAATAAAGAATAGGGTCCACAGGGAAGGCAGTCCAGCTAAGTATTAGTACTGCAATGGCAGCATGAATCACAGAACTTTCAGCACAAAAAGACCCGTAATGAGCGCAGTTCTATATTACCACTTAGGTACCTGTGCAAAAAATCAGATGATGGAAGAAATTAACCCATTATGTCCTATAGCGATCCTGATTTGTAAGCACAGTGAAGCGTGAACACTTACTCGTAGGCAGCACTGACTTGGCCTCTTTCGAAGTCTAAGGTGATCACTGATTTGGTTGCCCGGAATTGCAAACATTAGGACACGAGGTTAATTGTGTTATGATGGTGTATTTAGCATCAGAATATCTGTGTTGAAAATTAATGATTGAGAATCTTCTTTAAAAGACTTGGCATTCAATTTTCTATATCAATTTGTTTAAAGTAACATCATATTTTCAAGGGAGACAGCACAATCCTGAACTTTTTCTACAGCAGTAAAATGAACTTCACATCAATAAAAAATACTGCATATTATTTTAGTCCACTGAATTTCACTCTGTGGAGCTCCTTTTTGTAAAATAAAGGAAGGTCTATTTAAAATTAAATTAGTTCTGAATTATTTTAAGCATAATTACTAAACATGAATTTCACTGGAAATCATAATTAATGTCACTCTTCTTGGCACTCCAATGCTGGATGTGATTCTGTTTCCTCCCACACGCAAAAATATAGAGAAGAAGAAATTCCACAATGAATGCTGATGCAGAAACCAGTTAAATGAATGGAATAAAATTACTTTAGAAATGTCCAATTCAGTGATCTAGAACTGCAGAGAAATTAAGCCGTTCAGCGTCTGTCTCCAAAGGATACTATAAATGCAAAAACTGCTGTCAAACTTCCTTTTTTAACTTGCATACAGGATATGTTGCTACATTATGTTTGTCAATGTAATGACAAGTTTTCTCACTACTTATATTTTTTAAATTAATGGAAAGTGTTGAGAACCATTTCAACATTAATCTCGTATTATGATCATGAGAGTTAAGCATCTCTTTCTTGACCATTTTCAATATACAAAAATAATTATAATTGGGATATAATTTGGCATTTACCTGAAGTCAGGACTACAAACAATTCTAGATATGTACATAAAAATATGCCTCATACAACAAGCAATATCAAATGAATTAATTATTGTCAATATTTTGTCCAATCGTAACATAAACATTGTCAGCGACAAATGGTAGTCTTTAGATATGGAACTTTTAAATTTGCTGCTACTACTGACGTGATTTATTACATATTTCTCTCACTAATACTAGTTTCACTTTCACTGCCCCACCTCTAGAGAAACACCAAATGAGAATTTCACTGAGGTCAGCTCCTGAATATTAGTCCTCTTAGCTTTTATCCTCGTTATTGCTATGAACTTATTTTCATGGCAGAACTTTTAGCCAGGAGCTCACGACACCGCACCGCACCGCACCTCATATCGGGCGAGAAGTCAAGAGTGCAAGCGTAACCAGCGACCACATGTCTACTGAAGGTCTTCTTGTGATTCATCTCAAAGCGATTCAAAGATGAGAATATGATAATGTTGTCCATACTCTGACAAGCCAGCCACATCTGGTTTGTCGATGGTGTCGCTGCAGGCATTGAGTGCATTGTGGGGTCGGCTATATACTTCGTAACCACTCGAATGTCCCTGGAACAGACATTCCACAATGAAGGAATACAAGTAAATACCGTATTAGCGTATGTATAAGCAAAATGTTTTTTATAAATATTAACCATCCAAAATCGGGGTGTGGCTTATGCGTGGAACATTGCATAATTTTTTTAAAAGAAAAACTAGATTCTCTGTAGTAAGGAAACCGTGATCCCACAGCTCACTGAGCCTGCAATGTCGATGTTGCATGCTGTGAAGCGCTCAGTAGAGACTGCTAGTGTTTGAGGGAAATGAAAAATGTCAAAATGAACTTGCCAAAAATTAATGTACTGCTGTTGTTAATTCAATGGTAACACCCTCTGTCCTCATGAATGAACCATTTTAATATCATCCTCCGATCTACTCCAATATTTCCATGTGGGTCTATTCTACACCACATGTCTGCCAACAATGCGACCGTCAAACATGTACACATTCATACGAGATATATTTTTTGAAATGGTTTATAGATACAAAGGAAGAAAATATTGCAGTTAAGCCTAAAATTTATAGACTGACTAGCTTCCAAACAATGATAATGTTTCTTCTCTAACAAAAGTTTTCAGTACTGGAAAAATATAATATAATATGACATAACCGAACCATAACCTAACCTGTATGAACTAAAACTGTTTAATCAATGAGCACTACAAAGTCTATGTGAGACATATTTTAATTTGGTAAATACAGAAAGAAATTGCCTCAATGCTTGGAGCCCAGCATCTGCCTCACTGACGAGATGCCAGAGACTGTGCTAGCATAATCTCTCACCTTTAAAAAATTCCTTTACAAACATACTTTTTCATATTTACAACTGTGTACTGCTGGAAGGGTAACAAAGAACTGTGTTTTGTAAAGTGTTTCAGACTTTTCACCCCCCCCCCAAAAAAAAAAACGGAATATGGTTCCTCCATTATGATCAGCCCCTGTCAATAAGGACCTGTCGTCAGACAGAATACTAAATAAGTAAACAAATAAAACTGCGAGACATGACATCAGTGCATTATTGTACTACGTTGACTGCTTCACATTGTTGGCTCTCTGTCTCTTAGTAACGGCCTGTTGACGTCTTGTGTGGCGAGAAAGGTGAACAAGAGTTTAATCGTAGACCGTAAATATTGTACTCAGATAATATAATTTAAACACCAGGAATATTTTGGCATAAAATCTTCGTCGGGATGATCAACTCAAAAATTGAACGTGGCAATCAACGGCAAGTGAACATCACAGACTTGCCGCCAGAGGTGCTGGCTCTCATTTTCGAACATTGCTCTTACGATGTCTTGGCTACACACGTGAGGCTCGTGTGCAAACGATTCTGTGACGTCGCCACCTCAGTTCTCAATCGCGGGTTCTGGACCTTGGGTCGAAAGATTGATCGAGCCATGGTGGAGGCCGTGTCTCTTTTTGAAGAAGGTAGAACATTGGAAGAACTTCTGGTAATGACTCATCCTTTCAGTTCAGCTATGGTGGATGTCCTGCCTCGTATAGGACAAGGTCGAACAACTGAACGACAACTGCTAATGGATCAACATTACATCGCACTGATGCTTATGAAACGTAAGGTAAGAGGGCGAGAAAGGGCCAAACTTTGTAACAACTCACAAGAATGTGAAGCACGCTGTGTCACGAACAAACCCTTAATAGTGTTGATTAAGGTTTAACATTTCTGCTTCTAAAACAAGCGCATAACTCCTTTTGTTTGACGGACTGAGCCGGGGCAGATTCAGACGCGTTCCTGAAACTGCTGCAGGCCGAGGATATGCTCGTCACAACAACACGAAGCTAAGAGTGCACGTGGTTGACAACAGAAATGAAAGCGACTTCGTGCGTTTAATCGACCAGAGTAAATTGTCATTGACCTAGAAACTGATCGACAATCAGGTTACAAAACCAAACCAACCAACCAACCAAAGAAGCTAACTGAGGGCAGAGGCCTGCGCAAGCGCAAGCATCGTCCCTACCTAGGTGAAACCATTCCTGCGCACAAGACGCATTGCTGGAAATGGTAAACGGTCGTAATATAAGAACGGAAATTTTGCTAACGCTAACGGGGTTGCGTCGTGGCGGGAGCCTCGACCATTCAAACTGGGATTTGTTGCTGCTGATGGGAGGTTATCCTGTCAGGCAAGTTGTCGAAGGAATTTGGTTGGTTGGGTCTCTGGGGTATGAACCCAGAGAGGGAGGGGCCGTTTCGGCTGAAGGCCTCTGCGGCATGGGGGGAAGATCACTTCAGCTGATGGCCTCCATGATCGGGGG
>NW_019060023.1:1142819-1168409 GCF_000696155.1 Zootermopsis nevadensis
AGGGACCGGTGGAGGGCTTTGGTTAGTTCGGTGATGAACCTTCGAGTACCGTAAGGCATCTAGTTAGTTAGGTAGGTAGGTAGCCAGTTAGAAACAGCGAAACCAAATCACTGATTAAACGGAAGTGATATTTTTCATATGCATCCTCCGTGTTTCCACATCATCTGCTTACAAGTGCAACCCAGATGGTTTAAGTAACCCGGAGGTTCATCACCGAATTAACCAAAGCCCTCCACCGGTCTCCTTACTTCTCTTGTAACGAAGAGTCGGCTACAAATAGCATGAACAGGAAAACCACCCAAAGCAACATCGACTGTTTATTCGTCAATGATTTAAACGACGACATACCAACTGCAGCAGCTGCTCATTACTTGAATAACGGTATCAGAATTTCATACGTGTGAACTGAAGGAAACCAGAGACATCGTAAGGTGATATAACATCAGATGTGGTCAGTTGCTCCTCTGACAGTTGCCCTGTTTGTTTGCAGTACCGCGTGCTGAGAGCCGTCACCTGGAGACACATTTACAGCCCTTACTCAGGCTCTCGACATCAAAAGTGCTTCTACGCCGGCAGTTTGCTGGACGACTTCTTCAGGTTCCTGCGAATGGCCCACCATTGCCCAACCAGCTTGGGGTTAGCCATGCTTAACCCGGATAATAAAAACGAAGTCCTCAAACTGAATGTTGGCTGCTTGATATTCACGAACCACTTCGAGAAAAGAACTGAGAAATTTAAACGCTATTATTCAATCTCTGGGTCAAAGCTTATTGGCCTTTGCCATCGCTTGATGCGGAGAAAGGTCAGGATGATCCCACATGAACAGGCGGTGACAGTCAATGGAACGGAATGCCACATCAAGGCTCATTACAGGTAAGGAAGAACTCATTAAATTGGGGCCCCGCGTTAGGTAAATTCTTATATCAATAAATAACACGCCACCTCGCCATCTTCAGTTTCTACTGCGAATTAACAACATTCTCGCTCTCCAGACACGTATGGGGGCTGGGCGGGGCGGAAACAAGGGGTGCATACAGAATATTGGTTTGGAATCCTTCTGGAAAAAGACCACTGGGCAGACCAGGAAGGAGATGAGAGGATAATATCAAGATGGATCGAAGGGAGGTGGGCTGTGATGATGGAAAATGGACGAATTTGGCGCAGGATCGTGGCCGGTGGCGGGCTTCGGTGTCGTCGGCGTTGGACCTGCGGGTTCTGCTACCGGGGATTTAGTTACTAAGTAGGTCTCCACAGACCGCAGCGGTAGTGTGTTCACAATGCGTGGCTGACCTGACAGCGCTCGCAAAGTAGGTCCAACGCACTGTAGCTGTTCGATTGTATTCGTACACTTTCAGTTTGGAATGATTTTGCAAAACAGTTTTGAGAAGGCCTCGTTTCAGTGTCAGGTCCAATGGCGAAGTCAGAATATTGAAGCTACTCAGAGTCGCTTGTAAAATGCTCCGCTACTGAACTGGAGCCCCTAAACAGGCCTGAAGTATACTCACGATGTTTTTGGATGCTTGATTCCGTCTTCTGTGTTCAAAGTGGAAGGAAAGCACAAGAAGGACGTCTTAAATGTTTTACAGTAAAAATGCGTCTTTCTCGCCGTGCTATAAATTATTGTTCAACTTGACACTGATGCCGTCAGTCACAGCGACTTGTTTAGTTAGAAGTAATCCGGAAACTTAGGAAGGAGGCTTGATCACGAATTACGTAAACGCACATTACTAAAACCTACGTTTGTCCCAGCCGCACGCCATCGTCTGTTCACTTCCCTGGATCGAGCAATTCTTGCTGTTTATTCTGATTCCCCTTGCTCGATGCTGAGCGAGAATTTGCGTAAGCAAGAATAAATACTAAATCTCAACCCGGAGACGGTTATCTTGATCGAGATTTTCCTCGCTGACTTCCTCGTGAGACTCCGCAAAAGCGCCACGTCTATGAACGACTGTCCACTGATGTAGGACATTTGTTTCTTTGTTCGAAGGATCCCAGCCGATTGCTGACAGGCATAAAGCATAGCACTTCAACGTGAAAGAAGGATAAGGTTCCTTTATGTCTGTCTTACGTGATGTTCCGAAAAAAAACTATGTTTGTGTCCGTGTCGAAAACCGTTTCAGGTAAACGGTGGGCAAAATGGGCCGCTGCCCAACTTCCCCCCCCAATTTAAGAGCCCCGCACCAAACGATAATTTCGAAAGTCTTTAACGGGTACTTCATTTTGTAAATCTGATTCCCTGAACGGACTTTGGTACGTTTGGCCTATTAAGAATCTGTTGGATTGAAAATCGTTGTTCATGCACTTTTTTTATGAGGTCCGCGGAAGTTCTTCGGGTATTTTGCAACGCTTTATCAGGTTGTGAGGTTCTGTAATCTATAATAGCGTACGGTGATTGTCTGGGCTTGACACCGTACGATAACCCACTGGCCTCAGGGGTGCAGATTCTGCTAGGTGGGAGTCTCCAGATGTCAGAGTGTGGTTACATACAATCATAACATTTGTCGTTTGAAAATTCTTTGAACACAAGTTAGACCACGGACCTCTGACTCATGCATGGCCTGGGCTTGATTGTCGCAAAATATCTCCGAGCTTTGTTGCAGTTACAAACAAACAGACAAAGAATTGTCGTTGGAATCCAGAATTGTGGGTAGGGGTGTCGGAGGGAAAGTAACAGAGAACATGGCGCCTTCGTCACCCTTGACCTCTTCGTGTGACGTAGTCGAAGGTCGGTGTAATTTTGCACCTAGTTCAATTCCCTGCACTGAACACGGCTTAATTGTTTAATCTGTGTTCGTGTTTCTTACAGGGTGCCTTACACTTGGTTCAGTTGCCTGCCTTCATCTCAAGCTCAACCTAATCAGAGGAGCGAAGAGCAGAGATCGATATACCTGCGCATGCGCCAACTATTCGATGGCAGGAACCATTTCGTCCTGGAGAAGATTCACCACGGAAAAGAAATGCTAATTCGGAAAGGACCCCATATGTTAATATTAAAATACATTGTACCTTCTGTTTACAACGCATCTCACCGGAACTATGGCTATTTATTTTTTTATGGACTCATGGATTGGTGTGCCTTCTACTGGAATTTGCACGAAGAAAGATCTCCAACCGTTCAGCTTTTCGATTATTTTAATCTGGATTTCTTTACTTCACATAACGAAACTGATTCTTCTGAAGGCGTAATTAATGTTCCAGAATCCTCTAACATGGACCTGAATACTGACATAGAACTTCACTCACCGTTAAGACTAACACCAATAAGATTTTCTGATAACTCTCTATCATACATTTGGACGTACGATGTAACCGTGGACGGTTATCGCCAGATCCACTTCGGGTGAATCATGGAACTAAATTCCTCTTGAAAATTACCATAAATTGCTCTGCATCTCTTGCAAAAGGCCTAACGTCTACGTTTCAACATATTATAAGCTCTAGCAAAAATGATTAATGCAGAAGATATAATTAAAAACGGAAATGTTGCTAACGCTATCAGGGTTCCGTCGTGGCGGGACATGGGAAGGTCCAACCAACCAACCAAAAAGCTAACTGAGGGCGGAGTCCTGCGCAAGCGCAAGCATCGTCCCTACCTAGGTGAAACCATTCCTGTGCACAAGGCGCATTGCTGGAAATGGCAAACGGTCTTAATATAAAAAACGGAAATTTTGCTAACGCTAACGGGGTTCATGGGAAGGTAAATTTGGGGAGGCCCTTATATACCCTTCGAAAATTAGTATCGGAGGGGGGGGGGGGGGAATAATATCTCATCACCAGCAGCAGACCCTAGTTAGAATAGTCAAGGCTCCCGCCACGACAAAACCCCATTAGCGTTAGCAAAATTCCCGTTTCAATTTTAAGGCTCTGTTTACCATTTCCAGCAATGCGTTTCGTACGCAGGAATGGTGTTACCTAGGAAGGGACGATGTCTTGCTCTTGCACAGGGCTCCGCCCTTAGTTAGCTTTTTTGTTGGGATCGGGGTACAAAGCTTTCATACTTTATCGGAGGAAGTTACGCTGTCGCCGGTCTTCAAGACGTGGTCTTGGGAGTCAAGGATCCAGGAGTCTCAGCACAAGTAATTCTGTATAACCTTCATTTTAATAATTCATAATAAAGGAATCTGTATATATTCGATTGACGATTGTTCTTGGGCTTTCACCCCTAAACGCTGCCTTACTCAGTAACTCCGAGGCCACCTGATGAAAAGTCAGTCTTCTTTAACACGAGACTTTGTCTCTCCCACAGAGCCTCTGAATTTTCCAGTCTCTCACAGCTGTTGTATCCCGAAGGATGGTGATGGGACACGGGAGAGTAGACCGAGCGAAGTCTGTTGATTGGGTGCGTTGGACAGTCTGGTCCGTAGCATCTGGTCATACACAATTACATGTGTGAAGGGTCCATATACGACAAGAGGGTCCATATGCAACACAAAGGGTATCGGCGGAGTCGACTCGCGAAATGTAGTTTCATAATTAATAAATTAATATGTAGAATGTACCGTAAATATTTAAACAGGACAGAAATACCGTTAGTCGCCATTTAAATACCTAAACAAATTATAAGAGTAACTCAATTTGAAGTAAATATAATTATCACATATAGAGGCTTTTCGTATAGGCCTACTTCGATACAATGGCGGTTAAGCAAATAGTATAGGGTTACTGAGAAATGTATACAAAAACCTGGTTGGGGGAGCTTGAAGGTGAGAGATAATACGCAAAACTCAATTATAAAATGGATCAGGGCGATGGAGGCAGCAAGGGCCTCTGAAACGTCGGTAACCTTCTACCAGACTACACGGAGCCTCAACCCTGAAGACAGCTATCTTTGTACTCACCGCCACGAAACCCTGAAATCCTATGTTCACTTTGAGGTAAGAACCGAATTCTTAAACCTACTTTGACAAACGTCGGCTTCAAGAGCGCGAAAGAAATACAAAAAAAATAACTCACCATCGCAGCGGGGGAAGTGACTCCAACGAGCTGAGGCCTTCAGTAGCAACGAAGCAAAAGTATGTCTCCATTTAATAAAATACATAAATGAATATTAAATGTACGGTGGCTTCGATTATTACAGCCAATACTATATTTGGAAACGCCTGACTTGTGTGCAAGTATCTTCACTGCATACCGAATGTTACAAATATGTTCAATGTACAGACTCGCCTAAATTAATGTTCAAGAGTTTGTGTTGATTCAACTGCATCAGAATTCCTATCAGCTCCGTAAAAATGAACAGCTCGCTCGCCGGCTGGAACGTTGCGCCAAGTGCGCCTGGCACAGCTACTCGATCACTAGCTGACATCTGTGGCGCAGTTTCGTTTCACTACTATCGGTTTGCCTGACGAAAGTCGTCGGTGGCCTTCAAGAATATTCACGAATCTTACCGCCTTCTTATGTCGAAGCAATTTAACTGCGAGTAGTGGCCGAGTAGGAGGGTGGAAGTGATTGGGTGAATAAGTGATTTTTTTTGCCTTATCTCCAAACATTGTAAAATGAAGTTTTGAACCCGGGACATCCCAATTACAACACAATCACTCAGTAGCGACGCTCGTTAGAATCGTATACACAAAGCAAAGCTACACAGCCCAACGGGTTCCTCGTCTCTCTTCAGAATTTCCCACCATTCTTATCACTTCTTGTGGAGATTCATGGAGCGACCTTCTATTTCTGAGATCAACAGCGTCTCTTTCACTGTTAAAAGAAAATTAAAATCGAGATCCAGACGCAAACGCCGAAAATATTGACAAAGTATTCGGTTTACAGGTAAAGACGTGTCTCCGAGTGAAAAGCTGGTGCGTTCGTGTCTCTGCTCCGCCCGTCTTTACGCATGTAACAGCTCGCGAACTGCTGAACGGATTATCGGGACATTTGATAACTTGATACAAACATTTACAATTTTTAAAAAACTAACGAGCAGTTTATATAAATACGTGGATCTCTCTCTGCCCGCCACACTGACTGGCCTGCCCTCACATCGGCACCAGTAAAAAAGCCTACCTCTCCTCAATCCACTAAATCTCTTGGCCCGGACCCTTTCACTTATTTCCCACGCTGTGGTCGTGAACCATAGTAAGGATTTCCCCCGTGACGGCCATTTGACCAGCAGCTAGACAAAAGCTAACACCAAGACCACCAAACAGACTACGTGTTCGATTTCGTACTCGTACTTCACGCCTGGGAAGAAAACCGACCTCTGGGGAATTGTTAGTCACGTGCTTCCAAACAATTCACGTGTACAAGAATTTGTCAAAGAGGCGCATTTTCATTTTCTATTTATTTTTATCCACCAATCAACGTGCTTTATTCAACCGCCTGTCGAATGCAGTAAATTATATAACCACAGAAACTTTTCTTGAATTTGAGTAAACACACAAATTGTTCGGGAGTTTACTTCGGAGACATCTAGTGGAAAATGTGTTAATTTACAATAAGATAATATGAAGCTAGTAACAACAAGGGACCGATAGGATTGTGTGCTCTGCTTTCTAAGAAAACTTTGACCCACATCTGCAATGAAATTATTCTGTAACAAGCAATGAAGTAAATATAATACATGTCCATGATTTTTTAACATCTGTGCACGGGACGTGCTATATTTTTCTCTACTTTCGGAAACATTCTTTTTCCAGCATTGACTGAAGATAAGCTGGTATATAAAGTTTTATAATCCTTTCGGCTTCATTTTATTTAAGTTTGGCCTTTTCTCAGTCATTCCGTTTTTTTTTTAAAAGAACTTTCCTGCAATTAAAATGTCATTAATATAACGTATGCATTTTTCCAAAACTTCAACCTTACCCCAAATACAAGAAACCTTGAGGCAAAACAAAATTCCCTCTCCATCGTCTGTTTACGGGAAGATTTGGAGGGCACCAGAAAACACTTGTGCGGGCACGTTGGTGCTGCTTGGGTTCTCTGATCTTGCCTGCCTACTTGGTGTTTGTTATTGACACACGTAAAGAACTTTGTGAAGTGAGTTTCTGCCGACTCAGTTACACTTCCTGAAATCCTGTTAATGTTTGAATCTCCTGCGCCTTCTTTCACAATGCAAGACCATTGACAAGTGACCAAGAAAATAAATCGGATTGTTACATCGGCTCCTGCCCTCTCCTCACTCAACTTAATAAGCCTCTCTGTTTTCCTCACACACGGCCTCGTGTATCAACAATCGAATATTAAAGTTGTCCGTCGACAGTACGAGGTGCGATCGGAAAGTTTCAAGACTGTCAATAGAGGGCGAACCGGATGTAGTACGAGCTTCTGCCGCTAGGGGGTGCGGCCTACATTCATAGTGAATCAGTGTGCCAGCCGGCATCATCGAATTAGCATTTATTTCTTAGTTACGGGCGTTTTGGTAGTGCATTACACCGACCCTCCTGCGATTTCGGAATAGCGTGTGCATCAAATTTTGCCAAAGACTCGCCAAAACGGCTACGGAAACCTATGAAATGCTAAAGCAAGCATTTGGGGAGTCCGCAATGGGTCGTGCACCAACTTTTGTGTGGCATTCACGTTTTAAAAATGGCCGAACCTCTGTCGATGATGACGAGCGTTCTGGACGACCATCTTCGAGCACAACGCCCGAAAATGTTACGAAGATCGACGTCGTACCATCAACGACTTGTGCGACATTTTTGGGATAGGCTATGGGACCTGTCAGCTGATTCTAAAGGATGAACTCCACATGCGACGCATCCTGTCTGAGGACCAGAAGCAGAATCGACTTCTCGTTTGTCAGGAGCTGAAAGATCTTGCAAGAACCGACCCCAACTTCCTTTCTAAGGTTTCCTCTTCTCAAAGATGAAAATTCAGCTAAAGGGAAGGAGATTTGAGGCGATAGAAGAGATTCAGGCAGAATCGCAGATGGTGCTTGACAGGCTGACAAAGAAAGATTTCCAGGGATGCTTCCAGGCTTGGCAGCGGCGCTGGGATCGTTGTGTTCACTCCCAGGGGAACTACTTCAAGGGTGATGGATGAATTTAATACCTGAGATAAGTGTACGGGTTTTTATACGCGCAGTCTGGAAACTTTCCGATCGCACCTCGTAAGTTCATCTGCATTTATCATATATGGCGCACAGACGAAAATCAAAGTCCATCTCCAAGTTGAAGCTGAGGAAATAAATATTGTTGCCGAGTAGTGACGCAACAAGTTGTCTCTGCTTGTAAGTCTGCTCACACCGCCAGTTCCCAAAACCCAGCCCTCAACCTCTTGATTCAGAACCAGTGGAAAACAACAGTGTTTCACGAGGAATGCCACCTCGTGGAGTTGCACAGTAAAATAATTTTCTACACAAGCAATTATTAATATCACTTCTAAACATTTTAATTAACATTTTATGTTGGAGTCCTTGCAAAGTAATAATACGCAATGCTTTCGTAAAATTACATTTAAATTCCCACACTCAATTGATAATGACCTTCGTATCAAAGAGCACACCCACGGTGTTTTAATGTGGTTCGTAAATTATTCACTGCAAGTCCATCCCGTGTGCGTTGTAAAAGGTCTGTATCAGCCAATGGTGACGGTAATTTGGAAATTCAGGTGCTGATTAGCAAAATTAAATTCGACTGAAATTCCACTATATTTGTACCCATTTTACAAAGTTCAATATTTCTGCCAGAGTGACGCAGCAAAAGAGACGTAGTTGTCGTATCATCCTTTCATCTACTCCTTGGTATCCCGAGTGGTCTCTTTCCACTTTGCTTGTCTTAAACAGACGATGAAGCTCATAATGAATGAATGTTCGGATGGGCCCATGTGCGTTTGTCTGTGCCTCGGAAGGTGTGCCGCGGGTCCCAACATAGAATGGACAAAGTGCAATCTCGTGGTTGTTGAATTGCCTCGCATTCTACTAACTTACAAGTGACTCGCTCCCAGCCTTCATCTTGAATATTCCAAAAGCCAAAAATTCCTGGGACCTCTCTTTACATTACAGCCGTGTAGCAGGACTGCCTCGCTTTTACTTTTTTATGTGCAGCATATGTATTTGTTTCGGCAATAGTCGGTCAGCTTCGGGATATTTCGTGAGTCGACTTAAGGCGCGTTCTCACGAATCAAGTTTAATTGAGCGATTATAGTTGATCAACAAAAGTTGAATGAAATCTGTAGTGAGAACCTTTGTTTCAATAGAGTTGATCAACTTTTTAGTGGATCAAGAAAAGTTTGACCCAGTCAAACTTTATCGTTCAAGTGATGAGTCATCCGCCATTTGCTTTCAAGTTGAATCCTGTCTTGAAACGTGTGAACTTCAGTTGATTGTCAAGTTCGCTTTCAACTGGTCACGCCACTCGTGCATGTGTTTTGTTTTTAGTTTTTTGTGTTGTGTTTTAGTTAAAAAATGAGCCTCAAGTGGTCTGAAAGTGTGATGCTAAAATTCTTAGAACTTTATCATTAGCATGATTGTCTTTGGAACCACCGACTGGATAAATATAAAAATAAAGATGCAAGAGAAAATGCTTTGGGTTCTAATGTCAAAGAAATGGAAATTGCTGGTCTTACTGTTGCTGATCTGAAGAACAAAATTAAGACGATTAGAACGATGTATAAAAAAGAACATTCATTGGTTTGCAAATCAAAAAAAGTGGAATGGGAACAGAGGAAGTGCATCACTGTATCTTGTTTCTTTATGCGATCCTGAACTTTCAACAGCAGTTCGTCAAATTTTTCTTCAGACATTCTTAAATGATTTCTACACATATCCTTCTTTATCCTCTAATGCTAGTTCCTTCAGCAAGGTTTCTGATGCTCCCAATCGATTTCTTCTTAATATCCATTGCCTCACCCAAAAACGACGTTTCTTACGATTTTTGCTCATGTTAAATAAAATTGTTTTTAGTTCTTCTTTTAACAAAACAGTTACTATCCGTACAACTTCACGCACAACTGCTTTCGACGCCATTTTTAACTGAAACTGTTGATCAGTTTCTATTGAAATGTGTGAACAAAAACTGATTCAAGTCATATTCAACTTTTGTTGATCAACTATAATCGGTCAATTAAACTTGATTCGTGAGAACGCGCCTTTATCTTCCATTCCTCGCGCTTCTATTGAAGAGGAACGTTCCTGTCGCGCCGACTGGGTTATGCGAGTTGGTTTAGCGCAGCGGAGGAGCTGGGTGATTTAGTGCGAGGTTTTTTGTTTCCCATCTGACCGTGCGCGTATCCATCTTTGCATGTGCGATGTGTTTTACGAGTGATTTCTCTAGCCTGTTCATTAATAATTTTGGAAGAGCCCAGTTGCTTTGAAAAACGTACCGCAGGTGTTATATAAGCAAACAATTTGGAGTATCACGCGAAGAAACAGGTGAGTGACGCAAAACGTAAATTTGTTCTGCCTCTAAACTATGAACGATCCATACACCCCAGAATACGGCACTACATGGCCTTAGTATGTAAGTTTCACGCTGCGTCCACCTAACCCTGTGTTTTTTACTGTACTCACTACACAGGAGTCTGAGTGAGTCCAAGACCTGGTCTGAACATGACGGGGAAAAAAACCCAACAACAACAACAACACTGTTTCTGCCGGAATAGGAACACTGGTGCAACCGAATCCTACTGCTCTTCTTCTAGCTGGCCTCTAGAGGTCCTCTCAAGGATACAGGGGTGCATTCAACGTGACTTTTTCACGCCAACAGTTTATATATATAGCATGGGTGTGGTGGGAACCAAAACACCTCCACTGATCTTCCCACCAGGCTAAGCAGCCAGTCCATTGTTATTTGAAGAATTCAAGTTTTAAAACTGACTTTCTTCAAAAATGTCCGGCTACACCGGTCGTCCAATCCGCGGGCCGTCACTTCTCTGCCTGCTATCTTACCATCGCAGTTCATACTAATATTTGATAGAAGTCATGAAAACTTTTAATTTATTTCGATTCGACACGAGGAGTAGGTTAGTCGCGCCAGTGGGTCCCTAATCTCGATGAGATCAACTGACATTCTACTGATACAGGCGGTGTATTACAATGTGGTTAATTTTGGCATCACACGAAGAGCTATGTGCATTTGTTTTTGTTGTGTTCTGAAGTCAAGTTGAGTGCAGTGGATAATGGAAACAGTAGTTATTAAAGTGTGGAGCACGAGTCAAATTTGGCTGGAACACTGGTTTTCTTTAATGGCTGGCCAGTCCGTGCCTAAATGGCATCGCCAGTATTGGCCCTTCGTTGTAGAGTTTCTCAACCAGTGTGCCGCGACGCGATCGTAAATATGCCACGACATTTTAAATTCAAGTTGCTTCTCGGTTTACAAGTGTGTTAATAGCAGTGAGATATTCTTTTATACCAGATTCGTCGTCTCATTGGCCCGTGTCTTCTTATCCGAAGTCTTCAAGTATTTAAAAACTTAATGATGTATGAATGATATGAGAATTGTTCTGCGTACACACACAGACACGTGCGAGCGTATTTGCTTGCACAGGCAACTTTAAAATAGTTATTCGTTTGAGATACCGTGAGATGTTGAACCGGGCACAAAACAGTAAAAGAAATGCGGATGGTGACGACTTATGTCTTTTGTCCTTCGTATTGGACCAGAAACAATGCAAAATTACCGGAAAACACATTAAAAACTAAGTATCAGAGCAACCCCCATTGATCTTTTGAGTAATGTCAAGTTTATCCCCAAGGATCTAGAACTATTTCGTGATACTTTTTTAAAATATGTTTGAGGATTTTACTGAAGTTACATTTTAGGGCTTGAATAGCAGAGTCGTTACACGATTTTTGTACTTTCAGATTATATTTTCGCTGGCACTATAAAGACCTAGAACTTCGGTTGCTGCCGACGTTTTAGAGGACCATACTGATAGAAACATCGCTAACATCATTAGTGAATCGTCATGAAAGCTTAAAATCATTTATTTAAGGAGCCAGTTGATACAAGAAAAAACAATTAAGTGATTTTGTGGTTTTCAGGGCGCTGAGGATTATCTCCATAATCATGAGTCAAGATGGAGAAGGTATATCTCTCCGAAACGTCGGCATCTACCGACGAGTCTACACGGCTCCAAAACCCAAAACATCGTCAAAACGAAGACGAATAAACTAGCAACAGTGAACCCACAATTTTAAAATTATGACAGTAGTGTCCAACTTATATTTTTAAATTCTCTGCCGACATTTATTTAAGAGCGCCTTGTCGTTCATATGACAAAGCAGCACTGATAACAAATAAATCGAAAATTAGCAACAACATGGAATGCAACCGGTTGTGCCCTTTTTATTAATAACATATCACATAATGCGCCTGTGGTAACTAAGGAAAACCACGAACAATAAACATGCACAATCGGTTCGGAATGTAAGATCACTGGGCGGGCAGCAGCGGAAGTTATGTCGCCACGAGTAAAATTGCGGCTTAGTCCCTGATGGCTCATGTTTAATTAAGCGTTACCTGACTTCTAATATTAATTAACCTGCTGTCTGCATTTGTTTTATGACTTTTGATGACGTCATGTGCGGCATCTTCTTATCTTACGGTCAATGAACATCGCACGTTTAAACGTAACCGCACGTGTTAACAGGAGGCCAAGCCGGGGCAACTGACAAGGCAAGTTTCCTAAATTAAAGGACATAACGGAATAGGTAAATATGTCTTAATGAAGACAGCATGTGAAGATGATAAGCGAGATTAAATAATTAATTTAAGGCGACTTAAAACACGTTATTAAACATTTGTAAGCGTAAATGAGATTAATTTATTCGAAATACGAAAAATTACTTGGAAGCAGGCAGAACGTGTGTATTTATTCCATCCACTAACAGAAATAACTAGAATCTGATATGGGGTGCCAACATGTAAAAAAAAAAATCTCCCCAAATCCGTCATTTGATAAGAATAGTATTATAGGAACAATCAGTAGTTTGAAGAGTGCACGGTCCTATTTTCCAAACGCAAAGTAAGGGTGCTAATGTGCAAATACCGTTCTTCCAAAATATAATGTATCTCATTATGTAATCTCTCCAGTAAGTAGTTTCTGCATCCTTTTGGCTTCAAATTCCCTCTGCCCACTAACAGGACTCCTGTCAAATCCGACAGGACGGAAGAGTAATTGGAGGCAGTCACAGTAAAGTTCTTTCATGTCATGAAATTGATTTGAATGAGATGCATTCAAAGCACACATGAAATCAATTTTTTGTAGGCCTGCAAGACGTGTGCAGAAAAGAGCAGCCTGTATTCGCAATGAAAATTTCTTCAAGTAACTATAATAGAATATGATGTCTCGCTTTTCCTGCGTTTTCCCTTCTATTTTACTTTTGCACTCTCAGTCTTTGCCCATTACCTGATGATGAGACTTGTTTGTGTGAATATTATCTGCTGTACATAATATACTGGTTTCATGCCTATTGTAAGTTGAATTAAGGTGATGAGTGTAGTGTGACTTTTGGTCAAAATCCATATCTGAATGCATAAACCACAATGGCACATCTGACTTGCATAACAAGAGCTTTATTTCAATGAAATGGTTTATGTAATAACATTTACTGAATGCATGTCCACAGTTGAAACACTCAAGTTTCTCTCTATTTTCATACTTACATTGCAACAGTCTAGAGCTGGAGCAACTTTGTAAAACCACCACTGAAGTTTTCCAGCACCACCATTTATGTGGACAGGGTCACTGTTCCATTGTATGGATTTCTGGATCATACGTTTAGCTCAGGCAGCATTTTTTCTGTCTTGGAAAACCTGCAGTCATCATTTACATTTGACAAACTGCGTCATATGAAGCTTGTGACCAAACTGAGGGGAAGTGTGTATGTGTTATGTCACTTGTTCAGGTTAGTTTCTGCAGACCATCCGGCCTGGTTGTCCTCAAATGCTCTCCCTTTCCTGATTCTTAGGTTCTGGAATGACAAAAGTTCACATATGTCTGTGTGTTCATGTGATCACCATATTAGTATTAACCTTCCATCTGGGCAATTCCTTTTAAGTTTTCTGACTGAAGGTTTGTATGCATTTCTTATCTCCTCCTTTGTGTGCTACAGATCCTGCCCATTATACTTCACTTGAATACTTTAATAATTCTTGGTAAGTGTACAAAGCTTCGCTGCTACCCATTATCTAATTTAGTTCATCCTCCTGTTTATATACCCCTTCTACCTTCTCAGGACTTTGTCAACAAACATCTTCAGATCGTGATGCCCAGCATAATATTGCCACAGCATAGAACGAGAAAAGTAAATAATTAAACAACCATGCAGTTTCAGCTTTCTCTAAAGAGTGAAATGTGGGAATCTGTAAAGTTAATGATAACAACAGCGACTTTAACTTATTTTTTAAGCTTAGGTGTAAGCAAAATAAGGAATAAAAATATCTTGCAAAAATGAGAGGAGTCTACGTATCTAAAGTAAGAGTAACAGTGACCAAAAAAATTGATAGGCAGTGTCGGACACTGCCGCAGTTATTTTCGTGAAAACGTCAATCTTGTATAGTATATTGAAATTAAACAAATTTTTTGTTTTGAATCGTTTAATTCATTTGCAACTTACATTTATTGAATACAGAGTAGTGGTATGAGAAGTAGGATACATATGGCTTTCAAATTATTTGAATACCTCTTGCAAATGTCAAATCTATACATTAATAGTTTAACTTAGGGATATTGTAAATATAATAATTTTTATAAATGATCATTTCTTAATTGGTACACATCCATACTTGACCCAGGCTCGTCAGATGCCGCCTGAGTTGTCAGAGCGCGCTTACGTTGCCTATATTCGCGGAAGTACTGCGCGTTGGTTTTGGGTCCGGACCCGGCGTTTTCGGTGTCATTCTCTTTGGAATCTTATGCTCTACGCATTCGTGCCCGATTCTTGTAATTCTGGTTTTACTTTGCCCTCATATATCGCGACATTTTAAGAAAATCGGGAAATTTTCAAACTTTTTAAAATTCACAGCCTCGTATCTTTTTGAGTTTTTGAGATACACATTTGGAGGCCAGGATGAGTTGTAACATATACACTCCTCTTCAAAACAACACTTGGTTCACTCGGATCGGATAATTAGTCTCTGAGATATGATCCCGTTTATGGACACGTGTCGAATCCGGAAAGTCGAAAATCGTGGACTAAGATGGCGGCGCGATGTCTATTTTTAGCCGAGTTATAGAAGTTTGAAATTACTTCGACAGAAACTGTTGCTCATTTGGGCACGATTGCCTCCCCACACCAGACATCAATTTTAAAGACGTTTTCACGTCAAAATATACCCTAGAATTATGCAAGTAATATTAGGCTTATATGTTACTGATGTACTTAGACAAGGGACAATGTGCTCCATTCTGAATTATCATTTAAATAATTTTTAATGTTGATTAAGCATCTCTGAAAATATTTTATGCTGTTCTTTGCCTCACTCCACTACTTGTTTTGAATTGTCCTGTTCATACTCTGTATGTGTGTAGTGTATTTGTATATACATGTGCATGTGTAAAAAATATGTTGCCTCTTCCATAGGACCCTATGCCAGGAATTATTCCTCGCAGCCTGAGGCATCTGCTTGCTGAACTAAAAAGACAGGAAGTTGATCTTCCTATCAGAGTATCTTACATAGAAGTCTACAATGAGAATGTTTATGATTTATTGCCGACAAATGGACCTTCAGAACTCAAGTATGATGGTGCTTCAGGAGTAATATGTATATCTTATGATTACAGAATTTCATTCTCTCCTAAACTTTATAGTTCTTATTGTACATTGTACTGTATCCAGTGTAGTGTGCAGTGTTTATTTTTGTGCCTGGTAAGATTATTTTGTGAAAGTCCATAGAAGGACATTAATTAAACCGTATTAACCAGAAGGAAAATAACCTCTTCTCTCCTAAAAAAAATCTTGATCTTCCTTGAAAATGTAGATTGAGGACGTTTGAGAATAGGTTGCTATGGCAACTATTTGGACCAGAGAAGGACGTAGTGACAGAGTCTGGTGAATGTTCCAGAATGAGGAGCTTTATATTTTGTACTCTGCCATGTATTATTACAATGTGCAGTCGAAGAAGGATGAAATACATTTGGTGTGTAGCACAATTCAGAGTGACAAGAAATTAATACAAATTTATAGTGTGTAAACCTACAGGGAGAATCTCTTGGAAGACCTGTGTTTGGATGAAGTTAATTTGTCAGAGAGGCTTAGACACTTCCTGTGTTAATGAAAGCTGATTTAGTGTACCTTTCCTTTTACTTGAATAAGATCACAAAAGATTGCAATGCTAACAAACAGAGATTATTCAAAGGATCATTTATATCAGTTGACTTTGGATATTTTTCTCCTCTCATATGTTCCCTCCATTTCCTCTTGTATTTATTATGCATTTTGTTTAGTCTGCACTGTATGGGGGCAGCTTACAACTTCCCTGCTTTGTGTTACCTTTGTTTAAGTTTCTAGCTGATCTCTACACATTCAGTAGACCCTGTAGTCTTTCTGTATATTTACGTGCTCCACCAAGGTTCAGTCATGGGAGTGAAAAAAATTATGAGCATTGACAGAGGAGGAAACTGAATGAGAGTGTTTTTGATAATGACTGAATTAAGTTCATTATAATCATCTGAAATAATCCCTGTTTACACTGAGAATCATGTGAAACCTGTATGTATAAAATGAAGAGTTACTGATTGTATAAGCAGTTGGGACACTTTGCTTTAAATGATCAATACAATATTAAATACTAAAGCAACTAAAAGTAGAAGTGTTTTGTAAAAGTTAGCTGCAGCATTTATTTCTTATTTCCTGCTAATACTGAATTATGCAGAGATTACATGTAGATTTGTTGTAAAGTTTGTTTGCCTACTGAATTGTTTTATTTCAGCAGCTGCACTCGCACGATATTTTCAGTTACCATCGACGTTCCAACGGAAGGTGAAAATCCCCCCAAAGTAGGGAAATTGAACCTTGTTGATGTGGCCCGTAGTGAGAATATTGAATGGCAAGCTGCCGTTGGTGGTGGATTAGGAAATATTGATCAGTCATTCCTGACACTAGGACGTGTCATTACGTTTTTTGTGGACAGAGCCGCGCATGTACCTTTCAGGTATGTAGAGCATGGGTGTCTGATTGGCCTTTATCATCTTTAGTGCTGTAGTTTCACTTTCTGCATATTTGCCTTATGCAGTTGATACGTTAGTACACAGATATTTTTATAGGTAGCAGCATGAATCTGGAAGCATGTCCTTAAATGGTCAGCTGTGGGTTGATGGGTGATAAGGGGGTATTCTACTACTACTTACAAAGCTTGGGGTCCTGGTATGCAAGCAAACTAGTCAGTGAGGTACCAGTCTCATGCAACTTTCATTCAGAGATGTTAGTAACAAAGTAATAGGTTTGTGAAAATTAAAGCAATATAATTGGATGCTGGTATATGGGGACAGGCACAATGTTTTTAGCTTAGGTAGTATAGGCCTTACCAGCACCTCAATGGGCTTGAGGTCAAGCATTCAGATTTGTGCCACTTAATGTCAAACTGCTTTTAGGTGAACACAGGTATATTATTACAGGTTTTTTTATTTTGGGAATCACTCCTTTTTGCACCATAAATTATAATTATAATCCTTGTGGAACTGGAAAAATCCATGTACTGGTGGACACTTCACACTGGTATTTAGTTGGCTTTCCTAAATGTTGTATATTTATGTATATTTCTTCTACATATGTATTTAATGAAATGCTTATTCCATCTGATTTTCACTGCACACTTATTGACATGGTAGCAGTGTTGAGGTGAATTGTGTTCACCTTACGCAGTGTCTCCTTGCATTCTGCCAGTGTTAGATTCCAAGCAAAGTTGTCCATAAGGCTATAAACATATGGATGCCCCACTCTGTAATTTTTCATATAAAATGGTGGCTGGCCCTTGCTTCTTGGATTAGACCAGCACTGTATTTGACTAGTAATGTTTGTATGGACTCTTATTACCAACGTTTATCAATTTATGTTCAGCCAGAATGTAGCTGTTAAATGCATACACACAGGCACAATGTTGCTATCCTCCTTTCAGATACTCTTTTTTCTTAAGAGATCAGTTTTTGACAGATGAATAATATGGCATACATATTACAGATAAACAATTGTAATTAATGAGTCTTTGGATTCTATGTCAAGGAATGTACAAGTACTGGCTTATCAAGGCAGCCACTCTACTATTGTAAACAGTTGTATAATAATAACAACATTTTCAGAGACTGGAAGGTAAGAAGATTTCTCTCTTCTGTTTTGTTGCGCTGTGTAGTCTGGTCGATGTTTACCAATGTTTCAGAGGTCATACTGCCTCCGTCATCAGGGCCATCATCAACATAAATCCGTATTCATTTACTTTGGAGTTAGTGGTAGCGCAACAACCCAGAAATAGAGACATCTTCATACTCACCGCTGTGAAAACCTCAAATCTTACACTGGAAGGTAAATTTTATAGTATACTTTTGCCTTGTACACGAACGCTATTATAAGACAGAAGAAAATGTTTCTCATACAGTAAAACCTTTAAAGATGAACCAATAAAACAACATAAATTGCACACCTGAATTTTTCGTCTTACTACAAAATTTTAGAAAATGGTCATTACAGTTTTTGGTTGTTAAACCTTTTGGATATTTTACATGTTGAAATTTTAGGCTATATAAGGCCCCATTCTCTTCAATAAAGACATGTAAATAAGTATAGCAAAAAACGTTTTGTTGTATTACTGTGTGAGTCACTTGGCTGCTATGTGCAACATTAATGGATGTAGCTATTTTACATTTCTGTTATTTGTTTGAAGGGATTCAGGATTAACTTACCTGTTAGAAAGTTCTTTTGGACGCCGGACAAAGACCTCCATTATTGCAACAATATCACCTACAGAATGTAATGTGGATGCGACATATAGAACTTTGGATGCTATCACCAGAGCAAAGGACAAATTCAGTCGTCGAGGAATTAACTAGAAGCTTAAGAAGGATCTTATCAAGGTAGGACAAAAACTCATCGTGTATGAATCTGTTCTTTGGAAAGGCAGCGTGTGTATTTGTGCTTGTGCATGCGCACATGCATCTGTGTGTCTGTATATTTGCTGTGGAGGCTGGCATTTGTAAGCAATTAAATTGTGGCCATCATGTGTACAGGGCAGAGTGGATTGCCGCCCAGGACTCTGATTTTTGTGTAATCTTCATAAGGAGCACTCCAGAAGACCTGCAGTTTTAGGTCTCTGGGATCCTTGGTTTGAATCGCAATCTGCACGTGGATGTTTAAACATTTTTTGTTCTGTATGGGTAGAGTTTTTCAATGATCTTGTTCTGGAAGTCATACCCATTGTCTGATTGGTCCCTGGCTTTGCCAGCATGTGACACAGAAAGTCCCAGCTCAGCTCAGGCAGAAAAATGTATCACTGTTTTCGGCTGTTAATTTGAATTTGAATCACGGAAGCATTTTTTTGCAAGCTTGTAGCAGTAAGCGTACATTCCAGTAGACTAGCAGCTTGGAGAAATGTCGGGCGATTTGCTGGTGAAACAGAACAGTTGACAAAGTACCAGGCAAAGACATGATTGTCAGCCAATACTGTTTCAAGGCTTTGGCCGCTGATTTGAGATACTGTAATATATTAATAGCGTATGAAACTAGTTCTAGCTGTTTTATGAAGGTAGTCACAGAATCAGTCCCTGTTTTTATCCTCCTGAGCTTTGGTAAGGAAATCTTCAGTTTCCCTGCACAAGGGTACATTCCTCTAGATTTATGCACAGTTTTGATGAGGGAAATAAGAGCAGACATTTGGTGGTAAATATCCTGCAAGCAGTTCACAGCACTCTGCTTATAATTCATGTAACACTGACATTTTTAACAAAAAAGAGAGCAAAGCTGTAACTCAGATATCTGCACAAAAAGGGCAAAAAACTTAATGTAAAATGCTATTAATGTATCATGCATAACCACTTATTTTATAAGACAGTATTGCTGACAATTTATAATATTAAAATTTTAAGGTTAAACAAATTCTTTTAACAATCCTGTAAGTTTTAATAAGATTGCAGTGTATATGGAAGTGGTATTATTATCCATACACAATTCAACCTATCAATGAATCCACGTACGGTAGTGCCTTCAGCAAGTAGACTAGCCAGGGAGTTGATCAATCATAACTAACTAACTAGATGGCTTACCAAACCCGAAGGTTCATCACCGAATTAACCAAAGCCCTCCACCGGACCCTGTCCTGGGCCAACAAAATCCAGTTTTCTTCAACTCCTATCTCCCATAGATCCCACTTCAGATTATCCTCCCATCTACGTCTAGGTCTCCCCAGCGGTCTCTTCCCCTCAGGCTTCCCAACCAATACCTGGTGCACACCTCTTGTCCCATGCATGCGCGCTACATGCCCCACCCATCTCATTCTTCCCGACTTAATCACCCTGACAATACTGGGGGAGGAGTACAGATTTTTAAGCTCATCTTTATGCAGTTTTCTCCACGCCCCATCGTCTTCCCTCTTAGGCCCAAATATCCTCCTCAACACCCTATTCTCAACCACATGCAATCTGTGTTCCTCCCTCTGAGTGAGAGACCATGTTTCGCACCCATACAAAACAACAGGCAAGATTATTGTTTTGTACACTTTAATTTTCAGGTTCTTAGAAATCAGATGGGAAGACAAAATATTTTGAACTGAGAAGTAGCAAGCATTTCCAGAATTTAATCTCCTCCTAACTACCTCATGAGTGTCATTTTGATTTGTTATTGTTGTTCCCAAATATTTGAACTTTGTAACCATTTCAAAGGACTTAATATCTACCCTAAAATAATTTGCCCGCCTGTCTGCTGATGGCGAGATACTAACATGAACTTAGTTTTTTCTGAATTTACTTCTAGCCCCACCTGTCTACTAGCCTTTAGTAAAACTTCTGAATTCCTCTTTATTATATTCATGTCGTCCCCCAATAAAATAACTTCATCAGCATATGCCAATAGCTGATGTGTCCCATTCAGTTGCAAACCCTCCTGCCCATCTTGGACTTTCCTGATAGCATATTCTAGCACAAACTTAAAGACAAGGGAGACGAAGCATCTCCTTGTTTTAGACCGTTCTTGACGAAGAATGGCTCAGATACATATTTACCTACTCAAATTTTGCTACAGGTATGTAATTATTTTCGCAGTAATACTGTAGTTGACTATAATTACTATCACAACTATGTAATTTATATTTATATTATAAACAAGTATTGTATTTATGCTATGACATGCTCTACATCCTTGGCTTGTGCCTATGAAGGATGTATGTAATGTAAATAAATTATATTCTATTCAACGATGACTGAAGAACATAAAATTCTGACGAATCTTGTTCATAGTATATTGCCGAATACATTTGGTACATTACAAACATTACACCCATCTTTATTCAGGGAGATTTCATTAACAAATTCCGGCAAACATACACATAATTTCAAAAGTATGTATCTTACCTCACTCAGACAAAAACTTGTAACTGTTGATTTACTTCCTGTTGATTACTTGCCATTACAATACCTGACACTGGAAATGAATCTATAATAAACATGCAACGAAGCCGTTACTTTCGAATTGTAATTCGTACGCCACACAAATAATCCGAAAACCAGTGATATCTTCCTCACGTTATTCTGATAATATGGTTGGTCTTCAGAGAATATTCAAATGCACAGAGAATATAAATACAAAGAGGATCCGAAAATATTCAAATGCAAAGAGAATATAAATACAAAGAAATATCCGAAAATGAGTTCTTATATTTATGGCACTCGTTGGAGTTGGCCTCTGAAGCTATGACTTCTGCCCAAATATAAGCGAATTCAACCGAACACGGAGCAGTTGGACACACCCGAGTGATTTGTGCCTTCACCCATGAAAGTAATGGCGGCGACAGTAATGATATTGTATAGACTGGGAGGTAAATGTATACTAGACGACGAGACAGTATTCCTAATTTCCGAATTTGACTGTTGTTTTTGTGTACTTGTCAGTGTAACACATTCAATAGAGGCTATTTATATCCATGTGGGTTTGCATATATAACCTACTTTCAGATTTGTCCAGTCCTTATACAATATAAAAATACAATTTGTTCGTTATATGCAGTTTTATTGGTTATATATAAGTAGTGACCTTTGCGTGCATCCTGGTAAGCTGGTTATAGGTGCTATTTGTTTTAATACATGAGTACAGGACAGTATTTGTGTGCATATTTACATTTTTTATTTAAATAGTTCGTCAACACGGAAGTGACCTTTGATGTAAGGGCCAGACTTCAAGTATCACCATTTAGACTTTTTTAATGTGTAAAATTCACATCAGTTATATTTTAATAAATTGATGCATTTAATTGTATTTTTCAGGACAAAAATTTAATAACGTTCGAATAAATTACACAGCTACTCGTGCAAATCTGAAACTTAGCTCAGCTACCAAAGTTATATGTCAAGGATTCACAGGTAAACAAGGAACATTTCATAGTAAGCAAGCTATTACATATGGAATGAAATTTGTCGGAGGTGTGTCACCAGGAAAAGGTGGAAAAACTTATCTCAATTTGCCAGTATTTAATACAGTGAAAGAGGTAAATATTACAACTGATTTTGCATCATTTTAAGAATTTATTGTCTTACAGTGTGGCTCATTTTTTTTAGATTTAAAATTGGGAAATTAGGAATAAATGGTGTATAGTCTTGTGAAACAAGTTGTAGCTTCACTGGAAGAAATATCATATCAGCTGAGTATGTTTAAGCTGATGACTTGCCTTGCTCCATTCCAAGCCACGCTACCAACATTATTCGGACTAAACCTATCCATAATTAACCATTACAAAATACTACCTTTAATGTCCCGTATTTCATTCTGACTTCTCTTACTTAAGTTAGCATTGTTGCTTTCAATCTTTTCACTTATCTTAGCATTGTTGCTTTCAAACTTTTCAATTAATTTAATATTGTTGCTTTCAAAGGTTCTGCTCTCGGTGCTATCCTCATTACCTTTGATTCTTCAATGTTGATTTTCATTCCATACTCTCTACCTGTTTCCACTAACTTGTCCATCATGTTCTGTAATTCCTCCTCTTCCTTCGCCAACACTACTAAGTCATCTGCATATTTTACAGTCGTTATCACTCTTCCTCCAATTTTGAAGTCTCCTGTTCCCTCCAGAGCTTCCTTGGCAAGCCATTCCCCGTACGGGTTAAAAAGAATTGGTGATGAGCAGCATCCTTGTCTTACACCTCTACCTATCTCAACACTGTTGGTGTCTCCTGAGTCCAATCTCACTTTGACTTTTTGCTGCATGTACAGGTTTTTGATTAGTCTTCTATCTCTCCAATCAATTCCAATTCTCTGTAGGATCCTCATTAATTTCTTCCATTTTACTCAATCGAAAGCCTTCTTCCAGTCGTGAAGCAGGCACATACTTCTTCCTTGACATCGAGAACTCTCTCTGAAATTATTCTCATAACTCCGATGGCATCTCTGGTTCCTCTTCCTCTCCTGAATCCAAATTGGTCGTCTCCCATCACTCTTCTTTTCTAGTCTTTTAGTCAGTATGGTAGAATACTAACATCAAATAATTAAAGAAATACATGTCTTTGACGGCCCCTACACCTCATGTAAAGCAAATAAATTCACATTCCATTTTGAGAAGACATTTTTTGTCATGGGTCTATTTTAGGTTAAGACAGTGAAGCAACCTTATATTATTAGGCCTGCCAGTACTCCATACCACACCATAATACTGTCCTTCAAACTGTGAAACTTGTTCCAATGCAGATATCAAAACATCTTGTAAACATAAACAAGATCTTTACCTAAATTGACAGGTATTTCTACTTACAGACCAGTTTCATTACCAACGGCATTCTCTAAAAAATTTTCAAAAAGACATGCAACAACGTGCTATTGAATTTTACACACAAAATCTTAAGTGAACTAAATAATGAAGAGCATGTTGGTGGAATATTTCGCTATCTTGCCAAAGAATTTGATTGTGTGAATCATGAATTAGCACATCTGATAATCATATTTCTCGTATACTTACACAATGCATGTCAAGTTGACACAGAGATAAATCTCTCGCAGACATGAGGTCCTTCGTGATAACAGCCGATTGATTTCCTGTCGTCATATCAGTGAGCCACCATAGTGTTTCTGCACATACTCCACTCTTTTCCTGGCAAGCAGTAGTCATGTCAGGTGACGCATCCTTCAACCTCAGTAAAGTCCCATGGATCAATCAAGCTTCTTCTCTGCAGCTATTACCAGAAAAAAAATGCAATCACATTCAACACATCACCTAATTTAAAGGTTTCATAACCGATCCCCTTGCTCAAAATTAACCAAAAGCACAGAAAATATCCCAGCAGCTCCGGTCACTGTGCACAATACTCACACGTCAACAAAACTAAATTCCTCACCTTGGCAATTACTCACTTATTAATTAGTAAACACATCACATTAAAGGCTCCACAGCACTACACACATCACACATGTAACAAAACCACTCATTAACAAAACCTTATCACAAATAGTCACCACCCTCGTCTACAAGCTATACCTAACCTCCAATTTTGATGTCCTATGAACAATATATTCACTAGAGAATCATGAATGCCTCTAGCATACCACAGATACTGCAATTATGCCAATCTCTCACCGCACATAGGTCTTTCAACATATCAAATCTCACATTTAAGTTCACAACATCTGAAGTACCTAATAAAATTGGACAGACTCATCTCTCTCACACGACAACCACATCAAATACATTCTAATGCTCATGTACTCACACAACGAATGCCTCGTTCAGACTGATATCAGTTTCTTGCGGATACGATGTTCCTTCTTTGTCCCAGCAGGTTTAATCTTCTGACATCAAGTCGGTCCGCCAACTGTTGCCGCACGTACTTCAATGCTTGTCTGGCTGGCAGTACGCAGGTCACGTGACAAACAGCATGGTGCTCAGTAGAATCTGAAGGATCATTCTGTTTCTCGTAATCTGCTACTCCCAGAAAGAGAAAATACAGTCACATTCAAGAAATCAAGACATCACACTCTTCTAAGAGCACACAGTTTTACTTCACCAAGCAGTTAACACTCCTACCTTAGCCAATGAACAAGCACCTTCCATTTTCAGAAGACAAATTCTGTCAAGTTCATTACAAACCCATTCACAAGTTAACTTTAAATACGGGTCACAACCAGCGACCTGACAAATTCTGAACTCCCTCACTCACAGATTCATACTGGAGCCTTTCTTCCCCCCCCCCCCAGCAAATTTAAAGCATTCGCCAAGTGGGCCATTATTCCACACGTCATAATACTGCAACTACAAACTCTACAACTCACACACATCACGTCAGTCCCACGCAACTTCTGTTGCCACTGATTCAGTGGATATTTAACGAACAGTTCGCTTGCCGTCTGTTTGGAACCGAGGATGTTGATCGCTGTCTCCAAGATACACGGCTCCCTCTCCTCGTGCCCCATTATGACAGCAAGGGAGTCTACAAACACCAGTCGGTCCATGCCCCTCAGGTTCGCCTGTTTTGATGTCATGGAAAAAGGACCTAAATGAAAGATTAAGAAAGGGAAAGCCACTACAACACA
>NW_019060026.1:0-26226 GCF_000696155.1 Zootermopsis nevadensis
ATTTGATGTATGAGAAATATCTAAAAACGTGCACAATACCCCATACTAAACAGTCAAGTCCTAATTAAACAACATATATCACCCTATAACATCATTACCAAGATTTTGGTGCTATATTCACATTTGCAGATGTATGTACGTAAATGAGTAATTTGTCACCTTCTGATTGAACTTATTACATCTTAAATAGTATCTTTGAATTCCTTCTGTTTCTAACATCTAAACTAACTAAAACTAGTCTTGTTAGACACAATACTCCAAAATCAGCTTCACTGCTGCATGAACTGAAGAGGTTATGCAGCGTCAATGAAAGACTGCCAATTCTTAAAAAATGGTGCTTTGCATTAAACACCAAATGCATGTGGCACATTACCGGGCTGAGGATGAGAAAAAATAATAACCAGTACTAGGGAATGATTCAAGTCACATACCTGTCATATATGAAGCAGATGCCATGTGATGCAAAGATTAGTACTTAACAGTGAAGGAAATAGCTCCAATATTGTAAAATATCCCAGCAAAACAATGGTTGACATCTACTGCTTATAGATGAGAATTTCAATTCCATTTTTATTGGGCTTGAGTTTTTAATGCCACCAATATGTAACTAGGTACAGCAGATTTAATTAATTTATAAACTTACAAAGAGTGGGTAGTATATTTCAGACTCCATTTTGGAGTACACATATTGTCAAAATACATTCTTTGCAAATTTCAATATTTCACCAGCCTTGATGGTCATCATTATTGCAGATATAAAACTATTACATACTGACAGAGACAATGACTACAGACCCAATAGAGCTCCCAGGGAAATACTCAACACACACTCTAGCACAACAGAGAAACAAGGGAAGATCCTACGGGGGAATATCTTGCTACACCGATCCTAAGTTAGGCCAGGTGACCCTCAGACACAGCGATGATAACTACACCTTAGTTAAAACAGACACTGTAAACATCCTAGTCATGTACTTCGAACTCCATACAGACGTAGAAACAATAATAGCAACAATAATGGCGCGACATCACTAATTCATCCTGAAGATCCAGTAATAATAGCAGGAGATTTCAACTGCCGAATAGATAAGGCCACGCAAAGGAGCAAACTGCTAGTCAAAGCTCTCAAAGAAGAAGGCTTTAGCCTAATAAGCAATGCAGAGCAAAAATCATATCCCGCACCCAATGGAAGCAGCACGATAGACATCATATTCTGCAGAGGAAACAACATGCGTGTAAGACAACAAATAGTGGACTACTCGTCTAGCCTAGCCCCACTCAGAAAACACGTCCCAGTCATCGCCACCTTCGACAAGCAGACTAATGCAATGTCAGTCCATCAGAAAAGGGCTACAAAAGTATCGAGAAAGTTTGATTTGCAAGTCCTAAAAGATGCAAGAGAGGAAATGGAGTCAACTAGACATACAGAGCAGTATTACAAAAGCAACTCAACAGTTACAACAGCCACTCCAATCCGCAATAATCCCTGTCAAGAAAAGCCAAGCAAAGCCATGGTTCGATGCGCACTGTTACAGAAAAAGACGGATTACTCTACAAGCCTTACACCAAACAAAACTGTCAGGACTCTCCCAAGACTTAGCGACATACTCGATGGCAAGGAACCAGTACAAAATCCTTCTTAAGGATAAAAGGAACACTTATATGGAAAAAGAAGAACTGAAACTAGCAGCAGCAGATGTCACTGACCCTTTTGTGGCGCTGAGAGAAAGGAAAGTACCAATACCGCCCACCATCCAGATGGAGACTTGGCAAACACACTTTACAGACATTCTGAACCCGACTGGAGAAAATTGAGCCTACAAGATATGTAGCATATTTTAAAAGTTTTGTTCTCAGTTGCTAATAAGGTATGTTATTTTCAGGTTGATCATCAGACTGAGCGAGAGGCCACTAATACCCCAGAAATGACCATACTTTAGAACGACCTGTACTCAACAAACCAGTAAAAACAAGGATCCAGACATAAAGACAACAGCTACGGGTGATGCCCTCATGTTAAGTGCAGAGGCAACAGTGGACATTGGTCGTACCATCCACTGTGAACCCTGAGAAAGATGAGTTTTGTAAACATTAGTATATTTTTATTAACAAATTGTTTGTGTTCACATTGAAAGGTCAGTGTTGGTGTTCTGTTTTCTAACTTCAATTGGATTTATATGTAGATTTAATAAGTGTGATTTCCAGTAACATAACAAATTTAATAAATCTTAATTAGGTATTAGTGACTGCTACAGCCATAAAAAACTCATTAGAATCATATACATAATACCAGTACTTGTTTATAATCTAGTTTTTTGTTAAATGTCATTCAGTTAACGCTTACATTCATTGTTCTCGAGTTCTTGTTCTTGTTGTCGTTATTACTATTATTATAAGCAAGCCGATCACAGTCAGATGGTATTAGACCTATAACTTCATTGCCTTATGAGCCTTGTCTGTCTCTCTGATTGTCATCCACCATCTAAGAACTACACAATTACTTTGTACTCCCCAAGGGACAAAGGGAATCCAGGAGGTCCCTCGCTCATGTAGCCTTTAATCTTACATCCCCCTTCCCAGAACATGGCTTTCACCATTAGTCTGTTCCCGTTTCAGCTTGCCTTGGGAAGATCTGGATTATGACCTGAGAGGGCAGCCACCTATGGAGGTTCGTCATCACCGGGGAATACCTCGCTAGTGGCACCCTCAGGAAATAAACAATGATGGTTCCACCACTGATGCTTGAGCAACCATTTGGAACCAGAATTCTGTATGTGGTAGCACCAGATTACGCAGTGCCACATCCCACACGACAGCCATCTTCATGTTGCTATAGTTACAATATAATTTAGTGCTTGAAATACAATTCAGTCAAGCATGATGTAAGCACAAGTTGTTAAAATACCTGAATTAGTTCATTGTCTTGGCTTTAAGTTATAGGTCACCTGCTATGCATGCATTCACCTCAACAGAGCTTACAGCTCAGAAATGGATTCCTTCACTTTCTTGGGTCAGCAGAGAGATCAACATGTTTAATACATCCACTAACATAAATTTTCAAATTTTTTGATAACATGTAATAATATGGAGCATGCATGTGGTATCCAATTTCTGTCTTGTTCTTCCAAATGACAACCCAAATAAAAATAACATTCTTGTATGAAAATAAAGAGCTCTCCCATATTGGCTGAACAAGTTTTTATGAAAATTAGTCAAACATTATCTGTAATGAGTTAGGAAACAAACATGCAGTTCATATGTTAGTAACACACTGCCACACAAATTATCATAATTATACTATAGCATCTCTAATTATCATGATGTTATTTTCCACTTTATTAAAATAATATCTTAATAATGATTTAAAAACTTTTAATGACTGTTCTCTACACAAAATATCAATGTTCCTACATTGGACGGTGCTACTGTTACTCCAATGACCACCATGCTCTTACTGTTGGCAAGAGAAAGATAATATGTATCAAGATAGGAAGGTCTCAATTAGCATCATGTTCTTACCAAGTGTCCATTATACTGATGTCCATACAGACATACCTCAGAGATATTGCGTAGATATTGTGTAGAATAACCTACTGTCATAAAATTATTGAAAGACAAAGGCGAGATCAAAATAGCTTAGCAATTTTTTGTAAAATTGTCCAATATACAATGTAATCAGAATTAGAATATAGATTATGGAGTTGTTTCTTATGAAGATGTTGCATATTTTGGTTTTATGACATGTCAATATAGTTAGATGTCTTCAAGTAAACCTCTACCCAGACTACACAGTGCTACAACCCAGGAGACAACCATCTATACTTGCTGCCACGAGAACCTCAAATCCTACTACACATATTTATTTTCATCTCTATCACAAAATATATCCCTACAAATCAGGAATGTGGTATTATAAGGAAAGATGAAAACCTACAGAACCAATATTATGAACAGTCACTGGTAGGTGGTAGCTACTAAAAACAATATGTATAATTATATTCTGAAAATAACAAACAATTATAAAAGCTACTAATTAGAAGTGATGAACATGGCTATCTTCTGGGTTGTAGCACCATGCAGTCTAGTAGAAATCTACCAAAATTTTTATATTCAGAGGTGTCTCCATCATCAGGGTGATTTGCCCTGTTGGAGGCAGCAAGCACCTCTGAAATGTTGATAAACTTTTACCAGATAAGAAGATACTGCAACCCAGGAGACAACAATCTTCATACTTGACACCATAAGAACCTGAAATCCTAATTAGGATTGATGATTGCCAAAAGAAGAATGCTGTACTTTAATGGATTACACATTTTCCGAATGTGCTTTTTGCTATTTTGTATACTTCACTGAATGTTAATTTATTGCAGAAAATTTTTTTCTTCTTATTCTTCATTACATATTAAAAATAATATATATTAAATGAAAATTGAAAGCCTTAATGAAACCTGAAAGATTTTTGGAACTACAGTGTTACAGTAAAATAATTATGATGAGAAACCATCACCATTATTACTTACATGTATTTATAATAGTTGAGACTTTTTGGGTGATGTAAATTTTTATACTGAGTAGAAGGAGTGTGATAGGAGATACTCTTTTTAATGCTGGCCTAAACATTTTTATATCATGGTTTAAACTTTTGATAGTAGGTGGAAGATTATTGGCTAACTTAATTCTAGTATAGGAAACTCCTTTTTGATATTTACTGAGGTTAGAATTTGGCATATGAAGGTTGTATCTGCATCTTATTCTTACATTGTGGATATCTGAATTTGTTTGACATTTTTCCATGTTATCCACTACAAATGTTAATAGTGACAGCAAGAATTCACTGGGTAGTGGAAGAATATTAAACTTCTTAAATAATTCCCTACAAGAGGCTCTCCTTTTAGTGCCTGCCATTATTCTAATGATCCTCTTTTGAATATAAAATACTTTTTTGATGTCTGTTGAATTTCCTCAGAAAATTAATACACAATATAGAGAATGATAGTCACTGAAAACACAAAGAATTTCAACAGAGATAATTTTGTTTGTTTCTTAACTAGTTTATTTAACACTGTGCCTGCTGCACTGATACATAGTGTTCCAATGAAATGACCAGGGCTGTGGAGTTGGTACTAAAATCTCTGACTCTGACTCCGACTCCAACTGCGATTCTACTCTTTCATAAAAGCTCAATATGTATTAATAATGGTAAACCTACTAAATTGGTAGATGGTACCACAAGATATTTCATCACCACCTATATTTAAACATACGCGGTCCGCAGTGGCCACACGGTCTGAGGCGTGGGCCTTCTGCCGCTTGGTCGCTGGGACCGTGGGTTCGAATCCCAATCAAGCCATGGATGTTTGTCCGCATTTTTCTGTGTTGTGCTGTCCTGTGTACAGGTAGAGGCCTTGTGACGGGCCGATCCCTCATCCAAGGAGTCCTACCAAATGTCTATAGATCAAAGCCAACGAAAAGTTGGGACCCGCAGTGCTCAGGCACTTGAAGAACGGTTCGCCTAAGTACCTACAAATCTACAAATATTTCAAACAACACGCTGTATATAGCTGTATATTAGTTTAACAAATCCACTGAAACAAAGTGACAGCTGTTATCTGTTTTGTCTCTTTTAACAAACACTCACAGATGCTAATTGACAATTGCAGGATTTCACCCGAGAATTAAACCCGGGAAAATATGCAGCGACAATGTGCATTGTAACTGTCAGATAATGATTGTGTTGACATGTTTAAGCACTCAGATACAACCACAATTCCAAGAGAACACCAGAGTTTTTATTTTGGTGTAACATTTCGAGCTTTAATCTTGAAAGTGACAAAAGGCAATAAAATGTTGGGCATTAATTGTCGTTTATATTATGCTTGTCTTTCCGACCCTCTCGGTTGTATGATGTCACAAGTGCCCATAATTGACATTTGACATTGCCCATCCACTTGCGTCATTTCAAGCGGAAGGCAGTAGACGTCAACTGTACAGCTGCATTCAGAAAGTAGTGGATATTTCAGAGTGACACAAAATTGTACTTTAAATGTTACAAACCCTCGCGGTAGCAGTGTGTCAAAGTGTGGGATAAATTCAACAGCGTGTTCAGTAAGGTGGGGTCCAGGAACAGAGTAATCCATTTTACATTAATTCCTATTTGGAAAATGGTTTCGGTTTACGAACGACCATGGACAACTTTTTAGTGAGACAAGAGGCCCAGTGAGTCTGATGCAGAATTGAGTGGTGCCAAGAGACAGAAAAAAGAAAAAGAATCCCCTTCCAAACAATAACATTTCACTTCCTCACCACCTTCCACTTACGCCATCAACTCTCCTCCATTCAGGTACGGTAAAACTAAATTAAGTTTTTGTCTATATTTGATCTGCTTAGTGTTGTGTTTATCTTTTTTGTGATGGATTTAATGGTTTCCATTGATTTTGTGTTAAGAACTTGTGCACAAAGTACTGTTGTAAAATTTTAAATAAGCAATCATGTGGGGTCCAGGAACAGAGTAATCCATTTTACATTAATTCCTATTTGGAAAATGGTTTCGGTTTACGAACGACCTTCAGGAACGAATTAAGTTCGTGAACCGAGGTTTGACTGTATATGTCTAATGGTTATTGCAGAAATCTTGTTTCGTAGACTGTTTGTATTCTTAAGGTTCTAGAGCCAAAGTTACAAGGCATTATTCCCACACCATGTGGCTCAACGTGTCGTTAAATCTCCCTAAGCGTGAGTCTGCTGGCGGCCCACACGGTAGCGAAAGTGTTCTTAAGATTTTACGTCAAGGTCGGAGTCAGTACATTTTTACCGACTCCATCTCCACCTAAAATTGCTTCTGACTCTGACTCCACAGCCTTGGAAATGACATGGTGAGCTCAAAAGGAAATGATCATGTTCCAGTCTACAGCATTTTCATTTGACAATATAAATATATGTGTCCTTATAATTTTAGGAAAATATGATAAAAATTTGGGTTCACTGAATGTCATTACATATAAATACAGTACTTGTTTCGTAGACTGTTTGTATTCTTAAGGTTCTAGAGCCAAAGTTACAAGGCATTATTCCCACACCATGTGGCTCAACGTGTCGTTAAATCTCCCTAAGCGTGAGTCTGCTGGCGGCCCACACGGTAGCGAAAGTGTTCTTAAGATTTTACGTCAAGGTCGGAGTCAGTACATTTTTACCGACTCCATCTCCACCTAAAATTGCTTCTGACTCTGACTCCACAGCCTTGGAAATGACATGGTGAGCTCAAAAGGAAATGATCATGTTCCAGTCTACAGCATTTTCATTTGACAATATAAATATATGTGTCCTTATAATTTTAGGAAAATATGATAAAAATTTGGGTTCACTGAATGTCATTACATATAAATACAGTACTTTTGCATGTCACTTCTACACGACATATGAAACTTACCAGACACTGCTCTGCTGAGAACTAAACACAGTTATTGGCTCTTGGAATCATTGACAGATTCTCAATGAAGTGATCTTCACTCCTATTAGCACCCGCTGTAAGCCCAGTGACCAGAAAACTTCTACGTACAGTTTCCTAAAAGAACAAAATAAATCATCTCTCACTGTTTTCTTACACAACCTTTGGAAAATCTGTCTCTCAATTGATTGTATAGATTTTCAATGTTGGCAGTTATCTAAACTGACCTATACAAACAAAGATGGATGGCACAGAAAGTAATATGTGTACAAATGGTGTCTGCTTCACACTTGAATAAACTGAATACTTCATACACAAACCACTCACACTGACTAAATCACAAGAGCATGTGACAGTAGATGTGCAGAAGGGTCCAAAATTCGGCCACTATCATTCATATCAGCCACTTTAAAAACAGGGGTTTTATAAATTTCTTGGACCTATTAGTCAGCAAAAGTGGACACGGGACTTAGTCTCAAGCTTTCAGTTTTTCATTAGATCAAAATTAAGAACTCATTTGTCATAAACCATATGAATCACATTACTTTTAATCCACATCACAGTGTGACATTACTGTCATGCTGCAAACCAGTGGAATACTTATCTTTAATCTTTAATGATATTCACATCATGCAACAAATTCTGTATGCACATCATAAAAATTTGCTGCATTCACCAGAATTTCATTCTTAATTGGCTATTTTGTGGGGAAGGTGTCTGCTTAGGTCATGACAGCATCACAGAGAATTTCCTATAACAAACCAAGGTAAATGTCATCTATAAACATATAGAGATAAGCTCAGAAAAGTAAAGTGGTCATTAAAATTGCCCAATCTACACGAAAATTGAAAAGGCCTGACAATTTTTTTGTAAAATGCTTCAATATCAATTTTTTTCAAAACCAGTTTATCCTTTCTTGAGCTGTTTCATATGTAATAGGCACTCAACAGGGTTACAAACACACCTAAAAATCACTTGTATGACAACAATTCAAACTTGATCACCATTAATGTTGTTCACAAACTGTGCCATGTTGCTTCATGGCTACAAACATAAGCCTCATGTTGACAAAGAACTATGTATAAAATACATTCTATATAGATTCTAAATTCTTACTAACCTGCTAGAATATCAAATTAACAACCACAACAAAATAAAAGATTTTATGAATTTCTCATGATTAGTTAATTCTCTTATGTTTTAGCCTTTATTTTATTTAATATAAATTAAATAGCTGACAACAAAGTATGAAGAAACTTAAGAAAATCAAGTATTTTGATGACTGCATCCATCACTTCACAAGATATGAACAAGGTGTAAAATGAAACAAGTGTCTAAGAACTAAACATACGAGATCGTGGTGGCTGTGGTAGAACCTTTGAAAGTCATGACACCAGAATCAAGATGTGGGGAATAGATACGCAGTAGAAGTTGTGTCTGTTCAAGAAAAGTTTTGAGATGTATATGATTTTGAACTGAACAATGCATTGAGGTGCATACCTGTTCAGCAGCCTGCAAACTGCAGTATGCCGTGGTCACCCAGTCCACAATTTCTTTGCGACTTGGCTAAGAACTAAACATACGAGATCGTGGTGGCTGTGGGTAGAACCTTTGAAAGTCATGACACAAGAATCAAGATGTGGGCAATAGATACGCAGTAGAAGTTGTGTCTGTTCAAGAAAAGTTTTGAGATGTATACGATTTTGAACTGAACAATGCAGCAGCCTGCAAACTGTCGAACACCGCTTCTGTATAGATGTCTGACGAGAGCAAATACAGAAGTTAATAGTAAAATTTATAAATTAATATATGTGTATCTTAGCATAAAGGAATAAATTAACACATACAATTCATTTTATTGCCTCTGGAGGAATCCACAGTCCTTTACATAAATTAATTCTAGAAGCTGATGCCCATTACTATCCCAAAGGCAGTAACATGACCCACAAGACAAGACATTGACACAAAAAATTGGCATACTGTATCACAAAACATGGCATTTCAAAGACTTGTTTTTTTGTATGGAACAAAAGCAGAAAAGTGTATGTATCTTTACAGTACAAAGAGTTTTAAAATAAATTTTTTGCATGCCTCACTGATCTTCTTGTTCGTTTATTGCACATTTTGTTAACAGAGGTAATTAACAGTATGGGTACAACTTAGCATATAGCCATAACTACTGGTCTCAATGAAGATAAACAGTACAAACAACTTCTTTTCCTTGTATGTTGCTAACAGACAACCCACATAAAGTTGGCATATCTTAGGAAGATGATGATGTTAAATATACACCATTTTAGAAAGTGTTTCAAATAATGTTAAATGAGATCAATATTTTTATTATGCATCAATTTTATGAACAACGATACATCATATTTATCAATGGAACATGACACACGGTAGCAAAATATGTGGAAACATTGGTATTATTTCATCTTAATAAGAGATTTAAAAAAATGTAGGACATTTTTAACTCAACTAAATATGTGATATGAAAAACAAAATAAAAATATGTGTGTTGTTCTGATTGTCAGCAAAGACATGATTCATGTCCTCACAGCTGGATTTGAAATTTAGGCTGACAGGATTATTTCACAAACCATTAATTGGCACCTTTCACATTAAACATTATATTTCTTGTTTGTGCTTCATTTATTCACTCAACTGATATTAGACCTGTGGTAATTTTCCGCTTTTGAAACATAGTATGATTACACAGACATACTAATTATCAGAAGCAGAATTTCAAAATTGACATTAATTTTTCACCAACATCAGAATTTCCTCCTGATATACTGTTCTGGTTTACCTCTACACATTCAATAAGACATTAAAGTCTTATACGTACCACATGCAAAAATACATATATATTTTACTGAATATGTGGCTGCAAATGGGATAAACACAGAGGTAAAAAGAATGATTTCTGAATATATAAAGTCATAATTCTGAGTCATGAACTGTTAACACAAACACTGTTGCTAGTTGCTAATTACCAGTATGTACTTACTTACATGTCCCGCGTAGTCTGAGGCATCATTCTTCTGACCGGCGATACAGAATGTGCACTGGATCGAGTCTCGGGGGGAAAAGAAATTTTCTCATGAGCTTTCGACCAGTGTATGGGACCGGTGCCAACCCAGCATCGTGAGGAAATTGGGGAGCTACAATACGTAGCGTAATCCAGTCAGGAAATATAGCAATGGCTGGGGATTCGTCATGCTGACCACACGTCACTCTATATCTGGTTGGATGATCGTTTGCCTCTGCTTAGGCATGTGAACGTGAGGCCAGCAGTCAAGCTAGTCAGCTTTGGCTCTCTGGAGCTGTTACGTCACAGACTTACTTACATGGAACATGCTCTTCAAACTAACATCAAGGTGCTGGAGTTTTGAGATACAGCCACCTGGAATAAGTAGTCTATTACTCTGATGAGTAGAAAACTCAGCCACAATGCTCTCACCAGTGTGTGGTTCATGGCAATCCAGCAGCAGAAAGTTAGGATTTCACACATGTCTGTAAAAGTAAAATACATCCTCTTGCAAGAACATTTACTATGCAGATGAAATATTCAAGTTCACCTTCATCTTGCTGTCTAGAGGCCCTTACTTTTGTAAGAATATTTTTTACCTCATTTCTTCTTTGTCTTTCTTTATTGTATTTTCTCTTTTATTTGGGCTGATGGTCAGCTTCTCTACACATTATAAAATGGCGCACAAAACTAAAACATTTGAAAAATTATAACTTAAATTTTTTTGTTTTACTTGGTTCTTAGACAAATTCCAGCAATTTTTGATCTTTTGAAAATTTTGAAAAATTCTCAAAATTCGCCCCAACCGAACATCACCAGAACAGCTCTCTGCTAGAACTCATTTCTGCCACACCAGGTCTCCGCATGACTCGATCACGGCCTCACGAGCTCTCTGCCTTAATAAGTCTCTCTCTCACCTGGTCTCTGCTGGACTCGTTCTCTGCCGAACAAGGGCCTTGCCTCACACGGTCTCTGTCCGAAACGTTCTTTAAAACGACGGCCCGTAAGTGACCTGGTCATACAAAGATCGGATCTCTCAGAGATTGTGAACTACAGAGTTCGTATCCATCAGTAAGAAGGTTCGTCAGAGACAGGCCCAGTCAGACACCGGCTCTGACAGTAACCAGGTGGATAGAATTAAAAAAACCAACAAAAAATGCCGCAAATCTTCCAAATGGCGCACAAAACTATAAAAATTTGCGTTTTGTGCGCTCTTCAGACAATTTACATGGTTTTTGATTTTTCGAAAATTTGGAAAAATTCGAAATTTTTTTCTAAGCTTTACATACACCATCCACAACAGAACTGTTCTCTCCTTGAACCCGGTCTCTTCCGGACTGTATTAGCCTCACACAGTTTCAACCACATTACCCCTGTGCTTCTCCCGGCTCTGCTGACAGTGTATGTGCTTCACCCAACCTCTGCGGACCCGGCCTGTGCACAGGTGTTCTGCCTGATGCGGTCTGTGCTTGACTCGGTCTCTCCCTCACACGTTCCCTGTATGACTCGTTCTGCGCCTGACCGTCTATCGAACTAGGTCTTTGCAGAGGCGGCTTGTCAGAAGTCGGGGCACAGCATGAACGATTCGTACAGAGACAGAGTTCGGCAGAGGCCGGGTCATTTAGAGACATTGTCATCCAGATTCTAGTTCTGGCAGCAATCGGTTGGGGAGAATTTTGAAAAAATTCAATTTTTTCGAAAAATCAAATAATGTACGAAAATGTCCAAAAAGCTTACAAAACTCAATTTTTTTAAATATTTCAAATTCTGTTTTTTAGAATTTTTCGAAATTTTTTTGGGTTTTTTTGCGCTTTTAAATTTGCTGCATTTTTTTTTAGAAAATTTTGAAAAATCAGATCTGGTCTCTGCCGGACCCAGTCTCTGCCACTCTGTCTACTTCAACCAGTCTCAGCTGGACTTGGTCTGTGCTTCAACCGGTATCTGCTTTACACGGTCTGTGCTTCACCCGTTCTCACCAAGACTCTGTCTGTGCCTCACCGGTCCCTGCTTGATACGGTGTGTGCGTCACCTGGTATCTGCTTTACTCAGTCTCTGCCTTACCTGCTCTTTGCTGGTCACTTTCTGTGAAGCACCCGGTCTGCTCGACACTCTCTGTTTCACACTGTCTCTGCTTGATTCGGTCTGTGCCTCTGCTCAACCAGGTCTTTGCAGAGATGGCCTTGCAGTAATCAGGTGATACAGGGAAAGGATCGGGCAGAGACCGTGTACGTCAGAGACCGCATCCATCAGACAGTGTGCGGCAAAGACCGGTTCTCGCATTGATCGTGTGGGGAGAATTTTGAAGAAAAATTTCAAATTTTTCAAAATATCAAAAATGTCCAAGGCAGAGATCCACTAACAGGAGTAATTTTTTGTTGGTATCACAAAAGTAATGCTCTATACAAATGGAAAAGTAAGAGAGCACTAGCTATTCTATCAAATAATTCTTATGTATCACATGCACAAACTTCCAGGAATATGAAAGTCTTGAATGCAAAGGAGAATTTTTATTAAATGAAGCACACTCTACTATTTCATCTATACATTGTATTGAGCATTACAATTATATTTCCTAAAACCCCAATTCCCTTCACTTATAATAAAAATAACCAATGAGAAGAATGGATATGAAGTAATAAATTTCTAAACTTCAAAGATTTTCAGTGATGAGCAAACAATGGTGAGAGAGAATTTTACAAACAATAACATCAATATACACCCAATAATAACCAATAACTCTTAAATTGTCTTCATATTATGCAGTACTTATATTGTTCCAAGTGGATGATGATTTTGTGACAGTCAATAACTTCAATCTTGGTGTGATTTCTTTTCTGTCATATTCGATTCAATATGTAAACACTTGTTATAATGCTTCTTACACAATCTTTTCTCCAATAAGCATTATTATGCTGTATATTCATAACAGATATCTGAGAGAAATTTTTGAAAACTATTCTTCTATTTGCATATCTTCTTGTGTGTGATTCCATGTTTGTATTAAACAGATCATTGAGCAAACTTGTGACTGCATGCCTCACATTCATACGTCTTCTCTCCCTTGTGAGTTCTTGTGTGGAATTTCAAATCCCATGTTCTAAAAACTTGTGACCACACTCCTCACATTCATATGGCTTCACTCAAGTGTGGATTGTCACATGTGCATTTAAATGAGATCTATGAGCAAACTTGTGACCACACACCTCACATTCAAACGGCTTCTCTCCTGTGTGACTTCTCATGTCTAATTAAAAGAGATCTATGAGCAAACTTGTGACCTCACTCCTCACATTCAAACGGCTTTTCTCCCGTGTGACTTCTCATATGTATGTTTAAATAACCTCTTCGAGCAAACTTGTTACCACACTCCTCACATTCAAACGGCTTCTCTCCCGTGTGACTTCTCATATGTCTTTTTAAAGTACCTCCTTCAGTAAACTTGAGACCACACTCCTCACATTCAAACGGCTTCTCTCCCGTGTGACTTCTCATATGTGTTTTTAAATGACCTCTTTGAGTAAACTTGTGACCACACTCCTCACATTCAAACGGCTTCTCTCCCGTGTGACTTCTCATATGTGTTTTTAAAGTACCTCTTCGAGCAAACTTGTGACCACACTCCTCACATACATAAGGTTTGTCATCCATGTGTGAATCCTTGTCACACATATCACCTTTAATGCTTAAATTCACTGGTTTAACATAGTTTATGCTGGTTGGTCGATTACTGTCATGACCACAATGTACCTTAGTATGAATACTGTTGCTTTGAATGCTTTTAACACCAAACTCTCTGCCACTTTGTGTTAACCTGATACCCTTTAGTCCACGACAATAAATCTTATGATTCTCCAAATACAATGGGCTAGAATATGTAGTACCACATCCAACACACCGGAACACACCTACAAAGAAGGACAGTATCAGTAGCTTATCAAATGAACATCTCCTGTGGCTGCCAAATTATAGTTAAATGACACCTATCAATGAGTACCACCTTCTGTTAGCCTTCCAGAGTTAGGTGGTGGTCACAATGAGTACCATGGTTTGCACAGAGCTCAGTCAAGATTTTAAATTAATAATTTTTGAGGTGTAATTATTATTTATGCTAAAAAACAATGTAGAAATCAACAGATAGTGAGGGACACATATAATACTTACTGAATTATTTTAAATCAAATGTAAGTAGAAGCTAACTCATTTCCTTACTTAAAAAAATAGTCTATGCATTTTCACAGGCTTCCCCGTGATTGTAAAGATTCAGAATGTTAAACCTACATTAAATCTTTCAGACATAGAGTGCATGACTGAAGTCAAAGAAATGTATGGAATAACAGAAATAAATGCAACATACTTTTTAGAAGAATAATTCAGTTGTAATATTACTCACTATGGCACTGTTTCTGTTGAGGTTTGTGAAAATTCTTAACATCAATACCCAGTAGTCGACCATACTCATCACCATACCACACAAGCAGCTCAACATGCGCAGGTATGTGTTGGAATGTTCGATAGTAAATTTCACCTTTATATTGAAATGCCATTAAATTTAGCTCTTCTGCATGCCGAGCACAATTGACATAGCGCATCCAATTGGCAACACCACAATCCTTGGCATCCACACAATATAATGGTCGACTGTTGTGATGAATCTGCAAATCACACAAATAATAATAATAACAACAACAACAACAACTCGTGCATGGCCTGGATTGACTACAAAAAGGCATTCGACAGCGTTCCTCACAGTTGGATACTTAAATCTTTAGAACTAATTGGAGTTAATGAAAAGATAATATCTTTCACTATGAAAGCTATGAATAGCTGGAAAATTAGTATGAAACTAATTATGGGAGGTAAAATAACCGAAACAACAGATATCAGAGTAAATTGTGGAATATTTCAAGGTGATTCACTCTCACCATTATTATTTTGTATTAGTTTAATCCCTCTTACAGCAGAGCTCAACCGAATGAATATAGGATATGAAGGACATGAGACTAAAACAAAAGTCTCACACCTGATCTACATGGACGACTTAAAACTGATATGCAAATCAGAGACTGAACTTCAGAAACAACTACATACAGTTAGGACATTCAGTAAGGATATTGGAATGAAATTTGGACTGGACAAATGTGCAAAGTTGTGTATAAAAAAGGAAAATTGGCTGAATCAGAAAATCTGTTAATTGATATGGACACAGAAATATAAATTGAACAAGTAAAAACATACAAATACTTAGGAATTGAGGAAGGAGATGGCATACAACATCTACAAATGAAAGATAAACTGAAGAAGGAATATAATGGAAGATTAAGGATGATACTGAAATCTGAACTGAATGCCAGAAACAAAATCACTGCCATAAATGTATTAGCAGTTCCAGTACTGCGGTACAGTTTTGGAATAATTAACTAGAGACTGGAAGAACTGAAGAAAATTGACAGAAAAACTAGGAAACTGTTGACAATTTATGGGATGCATCACCCGAAGGCAGACGCAGACAGAATTTACGTAAAGAGGAAGGAAGGGGGAAGAGGTCTGGCACAAATTGAAGCAGCATACAAAAGTGAAATAGTTAATATTGCAGAGTATTTGCACATAAATCATCAGAAGGATCCATATATTAATATTATAAAATTACACGACAGGTCTCAAGCAATAATGAACTCAATAACTAAGACAGAATTGAAAATCAAAGAAGAACTAAATTCTGAAGATGAAATCAATGACACAAATGAAGGAAAACAAATTAAGACATTGATTCAAGAAAGTATAAAGAAAAAATGGGAGAACAAAATAAAATGGACAGTATCTCCGAAGTTTGGACAGACAACTTATAAGCAAAGAAGACACGTTTCTATGGCTAACAAGAGGAGATATGAAAGGGGAAACTGAAAATCAGATTATAGCAGCACAAGATCAGGCACTAAACACACAATATTATGCAACAAAAATACTGAAAACAGATACAGACAGCAAATGCAGACTATATCGGCAATTTGATGAGATGACAGATCACGTTGTGTCCGGATGCCCCGTGTTGGCAAAAGAGCAGTATATACAACGACATGATCGTGTCTGTACTCAGTTACTTTTTAACATATGCAGGAACACTGGGGTAAAGCTAGAAGAGAAGAACTGGTATATAAACATCCCGAAGACAGTGGAGACAAGTCAATATAGCCAAATAACTATTTTGTGGAACCAACAAATCAGAACAGATAGAACCATCACAAATAATAAACCAGATATTATAATCAGAAACAAAAACGGAACTTGCCTCTTAATTGACATAGAAATACCGACTGACAGGAATGTTATTAAGACGGAAGCAGAGAAGATCTTGAAATACAAGGATCTTCTCATAGAAATACAGAGAATGTGGAAAGTTCAAGCAAAAGTAATCCCAATAGTTATAGGGGCAACAGGAACTGCCTCCAGGTCGCTCAGAAAATATTTGGCCAACATCCCGGGCGAACAAGACATCAGAGAATTGCAGAAGACCGCCATTTTGGGAACTTCAAACATCATCCAAAAGACGCTTTCATAAAATAAAATTACATAATACATGTGGCACTTGCTAAAAACAATATGTATCCCGGAAATAGCTGCTGCCCTATGTACCTTAGGGACAAGGTCTGTCTCGGGTACATGGAAGTACATACCCCATAACGTGGTGAATAGATGGGATAATAATAATAATCAAAAGTAATCCCAATAGTTATAGGAGCAACAGGAACTGTCTCCAGGTCGCTCAGAAAATATTTGGCCAACATCCCGGATGAACACGACATGAGGGAACTGTAGAAGACCGCCATTTTGGGAACTTCATACATCATCCGAAAGACGCTTTCATAAAATAAAATTATATAATACTTGCTAAAAACAATATGTATCCCGGAAATAGCTGCTGCCCTTTGTACCTTAAAGACAAGGTCTGTCTCGCGTACAAAGAAGTACATACCCCATAAAGTGGTGAAGAGATGGGATAATAATAATAATAATATGTTGGGAAGTTATTAAAAAGTGTGTATAACAACAGAAGGAAATCTTAAAAAAATTATGATAACAAAATTTTAATTTCCAAAATAAATGTTTACATCTGTATAATACTCATTTTGGAATCACAAAATTCATAATTACTACAAGTCTTTAGTCTTTAGTGTAGCATCCCTGTGTGTCATGGTGATTCTTGATTTTCCTTGTTCATCACTTATATTCAAAGTCCATTCACTAGAACAATATGTTTCGGCCTTCTGAAGATTCAATTTAATATTAACCTTATATCTATGTCCTAACCTTCTTAGTGCCTTCTTTCAATGAGATGTTGGCAGAGACAATAATTTTATCCTATTAAATTATATAATTTAATGTTTTTTAGAAATTATCTTGTTCCTATTAGCTCTATTGTTTGTAAGATTTGAGGTTTTCACAGCGGCCCTCACCCTGATGACGGAGGCAGTATGACCTCTGAAACGTTGGTTAACATCGACCAGACTACACAGCGCAACAACCCAGAAGACAGAAATCTTCAGCTCTATTGTTTGTTCATTCAATATGTTATGGGAGAGGAGAGTTTTATTTCAGCACATTTAAAATTTATTAATTCTATTGTAAAGCCATCCCTCAATAAGTGTCAAAATGTAATTTGGTTTTCAATTTTGAAAAATGAGAACTCTATTATTAATACTACTACTACCACTACCACTACCACTACCACTACTACTACTACTACTACTACTACTACTACCACTCCTTTTACTACTACTCCTACTTCTAGTATTAACAAAGGCTGAAATTTCTGGGGTGATGATTGTGGTGGGAGCAACAGCAGCAGCAGCAAAGGTAATTCTATTTCTTCTTCGATTCTTGAAACAACTTATTACTTGAGTACAGATGTCAGACAGAACCTAAGTGTTTTGTGTTGTTTTCCTATTTGTAATGAAGGTAAATTTTTATTTCATGCAGCAACCATTTTGTTTTACACCACACAAAATAGAAATAAAAAAATGAATTCTGTATTTTTTTAATATCTGTTAATACATATATATATATAATTTCAGGATCCTAAATTGTGTACTGGTGTTATTACTGATTGTAGAAAATTAAAAAGATTGGGTGTCCTCTAATGCCATTGTGGCCATACTAAATTTAGGGGAAATCAATCAACTGATTCAAAGGATGAAAATAAAACACGTGGTGAGCTCACAAGCTTAATTCTTGCCCTTAAGAAACAAAAGTAAGCGACTATGATCACAACTGGATAAAGTGAATTCATAAAAATATGTAAACACCATAACTCTTCAATGAATTTCTGTTAATCCTGTTTATAAATTATCTTACTTCGATGGAGTAAGATGCCAGAATGCATACATGGTTTAGAGAGACAGCATAACTCCTATATAAATACTCACACTGAAGAAGAGAGAGGTGATCGAGGAATATGTTATTATGATACTAATTCTTTGTACACTACTGAAAGCCAGAAGTAAAATAACTTTCAAGTTTAGAAAGTCATTGTACATCAACAAGCAAATCTGTTCCCTTTCATGAACCACTTTCTGCTGAGGGCAGCAATGGGTATTAAATTATGTCTTCACCATGCTAATTAAGAAGACTACATGGGCACAGGGAAATTACAGAAGAATACCAAAATAAGATAAAAGCAAAAATACAAAAGAATGAAACTGTCAACAGATGAATGGAAGATATTTAAGGGCACAATACTACATACAGAAATATGTGGGAGAACTTAAAAAAACAAAAAACAAACAAAAACAAAGAAATGCCCTGGTGGAGTGACAGAACTGCAGAAGCAGTTATGAAGAAAAATAAGCCACAGAGGAAATGATTTACAGATATAGAAGACAAAATTAAGCAAAGATGGAAAATAATGAGAAAATTAGTAGGGAAAATGATCATATTTGCTAAAAAGAGGTCTTAAAAATGTTCTAATGCTCTAGAAGAAATCCAATGAAGTCTCACAGACAATCAGCCACATGAAGTGTCCATAAAATACTGACATTTTGGAAGCCATGTAAGACAAACAAAAAATTAATTTATACAGTAATAGGAAAGTGGAAAAATAAGACAGAAGAATATCACTTAATATTTCAATTATGGCAGTCATTTCAGGTGTACTAATATGTCTGTTAGTTAGAAAACTGACTTCAACATGGATATTGTTTGTATTTGTAACAGTAATGCCCAGAGCATGAATTTTGGCAACATCAAGAGTGGACTTTAACTATTCCAAGAAATGTGCAAACTATACTGGATTATGACAGAACCCTCATACTGAACACTGCAAACACAGACAGACATTGATGAATTTCAGTACTGGAATTTCCTACATGTGAATAAACAAATAATTAATGACACCATAAAAGACAACATTCATTCTCCTGTAGCTAGGCATGGAATACATGTATCATGAAGAGCCAGGTTTCATAACTGAATTCTAAAAGCTAATGTTATAGAATTTAAAATAAATTATTCATAAATCCCTGGAAAATTTGGCACTGTAAGAAATGAACACTTTGACAGTGTTTGAGAAAATACTTGGACCCAAGAGAGGTAAAGCAACAGGTGGATGGAGAAAATTACTTGACAAGGAACTTCATAATGTGTAGTCATCATCTAATGTAATTAAACCAGTAAGGGTGAGCTGGGGAAAATGTGCATCATACATCGGAGAGATCAAAAATGCATACAAAATGCTAGTTGGAAAACATCATAAGAGAAAAGAACACCCAGGAATACAGGTTGGTATGTATTTTTTATGTGATGTTACATAAGGTAAGCTGGCAATACAACACAGTTAAATAGCCCAAGGAACAAAGTGCTTGTAATTAAATATTAAAACTATTATCCCCCACCTGCCAGCAGTAGCCATTACTGTTTGATGTTTCCAGTTTTGCACCTTCATATGGACCAAATCTCAACCCCTTTCGTAGAGGTACCCTTGTCCACACACCACAGCCCGCATCACTGATGCCAGACTGAGCTATGCACAACTGAAAGGGTACTGTTCTGTCAGCTCGAGTTGGATCTCCAGGGTGTGCTGGAACCTAAAACAAGAAAGACATCAGGTCACTCTGACAATAAAGAATTCATGACAACTGAAATATTTCAGCATAAAAATAAGCACATAAAAATATAGAAGTATATCAAAGTATAAATAAAAGTAAAGTAAAGAAAAATAAAGTAAAAGTGTATAAAAATACACACTCAACATACCTTGGGTATTTGTAATTGCTATCTATCTTACTACTAAAGGAGTTAAATATAACAACTGGAAGTATTAAAGAACAAAATACAAAAATTATTCAAGATAAATAAAAATATGCCTATTTAAAAATTACTAGATGCACATTCTAATGTACAGAGCAGAAACTTAGACATGAACCATGGCAGATGATGGATTAATGGCAGCAGAGATGAGACTCTATAAAAAAATTTAAGGAAGAATCAAATGAGACAAAATAAGAACTAATTAGATACAATTTTAAGTAATATATCTTTTGGGACCAAACAACAAAGTAACAAATAACAGAATAAGACGGTATGGACACATTTTGAAAATGCACAAAGAGACCATTCCAAGGAAGGTTTTATCATGAAAATAAAAGGAAAACACCCACGAGAGAAACCACTGTCAAGATGGGAGCAACTGGTTAGGAAAGATGTTGCAGAGAAAGAAAAAGAACACGGAGAGAAACTAACGAGGAGTTGTGTCATGACAGAACTAGATGGAAAAGCTTGGTTATCAGATGACCTGCCTGAAGAGAATACCTCTTAGGGAGGAAAAAAAAAGATCTATTTCATTTAAAGCATTACTATGTGTACCAGTACTAAAGAGCCTTGGCTGGTTTTCTTTATGTTTATTAAGTCCTCTGGCTGGGACATCTGAATCTTTTGTGAAGGAAGATGGATGTCTTCTGGATTGTAGCGCCATGTAGTCTACTAGAACTTTGCCAAATTCATACAGTAATTTGTAAATGATTTTACTGATTTAGACATAACACATTCATTTGAAGAGAAATGTATAAACTTTAATGAAGGAAACAAAGGATCATTCCAACCATTACCTTTTACACCTGAGGGATTATTATTGAAGGTACACTATGTAATGTCAGAGACAGAGAAAAAAGGAAGAGAAAGAAATGTGATGATAAAAATAGTACATTGTCATAACAGTTTGAACTGAGTAATTCAATTTAAATTTAATGAGCTCCTAGTAATATACTGAACTATTATCTTACTCCTTTAGATGGAAGATTCCTCCCATTGAACTACCATCCAACTCTGCATTCAAATGCATAAAGCTGTCATTAAATAACAATGGGAATGGTCTCATATCATGATTCATGCCCATTGACTTAACATAGACAACTGCTTTCACACTGCTACATTTTGTACTTTTATTTCTAGTTCTGCACCACTGACTGTAACTTCAAATTGGTCAAAGGTAAACTTTCTTCATACAGGACAGTAAATCAACAAGATTAGAACAGCTGATTGTGTAGAAAGTATTTTTTATACGAACATGTAACTTCTATACTACTGTGCCTTTTGAGCATGAAGACTCATTTTATACAATTTGTGCTTGCAACAGTTATTAAAAGAAGGTATTCAAAAGAAAATTAAGAAGATGACACCAAACAAATGTAAGGCATTTACAATTTCATCTTACAAAAGTATCTCTCTGGACCTTCAGTCTAATTTGTATTTGTTCCTTGGCACCTATTTTGAGAACTTTAAGCAAAACAGTCAACAAGGGTAGCCATATTTTGGTTTCCATGTTGATGAAAAACATATACAGGTGTCCCAAAAGATGTATACACATTATAATATGGAATATTAACCTTGTTACCAAACTCTGTGTGTTGTGTTTGTGAGCAGAACCTAGTGTGATTTACACTTACAGATGGTGCTGCAATATTTTTTTCCATGGTTTAGATACACAAAATGACAAAGGGTCGATTGAGTAAAACCCATGATTGCCATATTTAACTTCACCTGACCTTTTCTTGGTGTACAGCGCAAAGGTACTAACACTTCAAGATCTCCAGCAAGAAATTTCAGTCTTGCAGAGCCATTCCAGCAGCAACAGTTTGTCAGCTGCTCTCTTTCTTCTTTTTCAGTTGGCGCTACAATCCTTGGTTGACCCTCTGTCAACTGCTCATTGCTGTCAATTGTGCCACAGTGCTAACAGTGGTAATTTGAACAGCTACACTACATTAACAAAGTGCCAATGCTGATGTATGTAATGGTTTAGTTTATTAAAATGTATTTATTTCATTAATTGAATGCGTATATACATCTTTTCTTGGACACGTGTATGGACTTTTAGGTAGAAACTAACATCTTGGAGGAAAACACTGCCTTCATATTCAGGGCATATGTCCACATGGCATTTAGTGTATGTGGTTTATGAACTGAATATCACACAATGATATTAAACTTTTACTGTCATGTGATGCATATCCATGTAGGTTTTAAATTTCATTAGTTGTCCAGAGAATAGCAACATTTATTGCAGACTCCATTAGATGAATACAACTGATGTGTAAATGAAAATGTGCCTATTTGTGTGTGCATTTGTGTTTGTGTGTATACACACACTATCAAACCACCTGTTTTTGAGTGACATTACATGTAGAAGGAAAGGACAAAGCTGATTACCTTAGTATCTTCAACAACAGTAAGAGCCCCATGAACAGGACAATCACCTTCCCACTCATGGTGACAGTCATCACAAACTGCAAAACAAAACAGTCATCACCACTATAATTAAAATTAAAACCACTGAATTCAAACAAATGTGAAATGTGATGAGAATCAGTTAAGATTATATGCAATATGACCATAAACCATAAGTTACTGTGTATCAAGCACAACATGTATAAAATTCTATTTTTTAAGAGATGATTTACCAGTAGGGCAAACAGCTCAAAACTAAATAATAACAAATCTCCAGCAGTCTTTTGGATTCATTTCTTTGAACACATGGTACTAATAGTAAACACATTCACTGGTTACTGATTGGAGAGCTCTTTTTTATTTTAATCCACTCATTTATTTTTTCCTTTGTTTCTAGTATTATTCTCTGTTCTGTCCCTAAAACTTTTAGTATTCCAAATATATAGAATTTAGAATTCTAAACAATAGTGGAAATGTGTGCTCCAAACAGAAATACACATATTTTTAAATACATTCTTTGTAATTTTGTATATCACCTGACCATGAAATGAACCTGAAATTCTTTTATCCTCCACCCCAATACACACACACACACACACACACACACATATATATATATATATATATATGTGTGTGTGTGTGTGTGTGTGTGTGTGTTAAACATACAAATCTATTTTCCTACCCAGATCGGAACTTTGAAAAGTCAACTGTATTACCTAGTAAATAATAAATTAAATCAAAAATTCTGAAAAAGTGTACTCTGTACCAAAACCAATAGTTTTCACATGCATTCTGAATGACACACAAAATCATGTTACCATGCAAGCATAACCATAAGTATCATTCATGTAGGCACAGCAACACATCACAAACAATGTAAAAATGTAAGATTATATGAAGTAAGAATTTTTGTCTTCCTATTTGCTGTCTCACTCAGTCACTCTATGGCACACGAAATTCTTTAAAAAGTCGATTGTATATTTGGTTCGTCAAAGAATAGCTCATTTTCTTTATGGAACCCAAAGGCTCATCACCGTGTTCAAAAAAGGCTGCCAATGGACTCTGTCCTGAGCTAATTGCTCCTATCTGCTGTCTAGAAAGCACAAACCTTGAAATATACAAAGCTATAATTTTACATTTTGTTTTGTATAAGTATGAAACTCAGATTATCGTGGTAAGGGAAGAGCACAGATTGAGACTATTTGAGAACAAGGGGTTTAGGGGAATATTTAAACCTAAGAAGGATGAAATGACAGGAGACTGGAGAAAACTGTATAATGAGAAGATCCATAATTCATACTCTTCATTAAATATTATTAGGATGAATAAATCAAGGACAAGATGGGTGTAGCATGAAGCATATATGAGTCAGGTAAAGTTGTCCCTTATGCTTTATTAAGCACCATGCCATACGGAAAACCTGGGGGTACATGGGAGGATAATATTAAAATTAACTTATAGAAATTGGGTAGAAGGGTGTTGACAGGATTCATGTGGCTCAGAATGTGAACCAATGGCAGGCTCTTGTGTACAACATAACATACCTCTGGGTATCATAAAAGGTGAAAAAATTTCTTGACTACTTGACCATATTATCTACTGAAGAATAATTCTGTTCCATGGAGTTAGACACAGGCAAACAACTTGGTGTGTGGGTGATGTAACAATTCTAAGAAATTTATATCAATTCTACTAATAATTCCAAATTCATTTAAATTCAACAAGTGAACCACTTGAATAACAAAATTATACTTGTTGTCAACAAAATGGAATCTTAAAACACAAACATAATGCTCATGTAACTCATACTATGGACTTGACTATATGACTTGAACTCCTATCCAGAACTGAAACCTGAAATAAATGTTCTCAGCATCGCATGGCCAAAACGTCCAATACGATCATTACGAGCAACTTATGCAGTCACTCATGCACCATGTACTTTGCCAATATCTATAGTTAGTCAGTCAATTAGTGAAAACTAAATACATGAGCATGACATGCAATCAAAATCAGTAACATAGTCATAATATAAGTATATGATTTGAAAATACAGTACAGTCCAAATTATGCAACCTAAACAATACTAAAGGATGGCCAGATAATATGGGAGACTAATGAAAATGTAAATATCAACTCAATTAAACTTAAATTTTAAACATTATTAAATTATGAAGACAATACAACACAGAAACAAATAAAAAATGTCAAAACAAGAATAGTATTTAGTAATGCACAGTGGAGAAGTGTGATGAATTCCACCATATGCTGAATTCACTGTTGATAGAATAAAGAATTCTAACGTGGCACATTGGATAAAATGGAATGCATGTCAGACAACCGAAAGTAAGATAATTGGGACTTTACTGTATTCCAAAAATATATCTTTGAACAACAATATAATATAGAAATGAGGTTTATAAAGAAATAAGGAGACAAATAAATTTTGAAAATGATTGTTATTATTCAGTTCAAGAACTTTTATCATCCTGTCTGCTATATACATATAAAGAAAGTTACATAAAATAATAATTTGTCAGCAGTACTGCATGGTTGTAAAACATAGCTTCCTACTTTCAATGAAGAATATAAATTACAAGTGTCTGCAAACAAAATGCCCAAGAATATAATTAAACTAAAGAAGAAGCATGAAGTAAATGAAGAATCTAATGTTTTATACAGTTCATTTAAAACTATCAGAACAGCAAAATCTAGCTGGTTACAGTGGGATACATACGGAGTTTGAATTGGGGAGACAAGTAATGCTTACAAAATTTTGATGGAGAAACTTCTTGGAAAATGGCCACTTGGAAGACAGATTTAGGCAAACAGGCTGAGAGGATGGGAGGTGGAATGCACTGGTTCAGTATCATAGCCAAAGGCAGGCTTTGGTAAGAGTATGCCAGGTTCTACTATCAAATATACGAGGTGCGATCGGAAAGTTTCTAGACTGCGCCTATAAAAACCCGTACACTTATCTCAGGTATTAAATTCATCCATCACCCTCGAAGTAGTTCCCCTGGGAGTGAACACAACGATC
>NW_019060027.1:0-22567 GCF_000696155.1 Zootermopsis nevadensis
TGCCCTCAGTAAATCACAGAAAGCATACCCACAACGATGATAATGGAATCAGCAGCACCAACATACCAACCTACATTAGTGCATAACGGAGAAATTTTGGTTCCTACGTGACGATCGCTATTAAAGGCCTACGGCGCACACTCTACGCTAATCTTGGCATGTGAGTTATATTCGCATTCTTTCTACATGCTGCAAAACGTGACAGTCGTAATAAATCCAAAGTACACCTCTGTTTGTGTTTGGAGAGCACATATTGTTTGTTTTTCAATAGCATACCGTATTTCATGTGCTCAGTCTACCCAAAAATACAAGGTAAATATCCCAAAAAGTGGGGCGCAGTAGTAGTAATTCTTATTACCGATTCAACAAAGCTACCAAAGCCGAAATAGTTCCGCTCCACTAGAAGATGGTAGCACAGTTAAGGTAAGTTTCCCTTTTCCAGCACGTCTGTGGATCAGGTTTTCTGCTGTAGATTGTCATAGAGATTATCTGTTACAGGTGATTTATGGTCTGTGATTTGTCATGTGGAGCACATTCGTTGTTTTTATTGTGGTAGGTGGTTGCATTTTATAGAGCAAGATAGTACGAATACTGAACAGAACTGTTGTTGGTCTTCGGTTTACTGTGTTTCGTTTTGTTTGTTTTATACAATGGACGGAGAATTTAAAAACGATTCAGAAAATATAATTCCTTCATCTGAAGAAGGTGCAGAACTGACAGGATGTGCTGCCAAGCCTTGCTGCAACCCAAGTCTTGCGATGCATCGGTGTATGGCCCTGTTATTTATATGCCTGCCAGGGTTTGGTGAATACGTGTGAGACAAGTGTAAGTGCGTCTTATTTATTTGTCGCCTGCAGCACATGATGTACTCCATATCTCATTTACATAGTAATACGAGGAAGTGCTGGCAGTAGTTCAGATGTAGGTATAAGGGTCTAACTGTATATCATATAAATTTTAAAATCAACAAGTAGGCTGAATACATAACGTGGAAATGTAGTGACGTAGTACAAAATGTGTTTTGTGGTGGAAGAATCGTGTTTCAAACCCGTTTTCATAGTGACAGAGTTGTGCGATGTATTTCCTTTGTAGCAAAAATGTATAGCAACAATGGAACAGTTCTAGAATACTAGGCCTATATAAATTGAGGACAGCATGGAGAGGAACAGTTCTAGAATACAGCCAGAGAAGCTACATACTTTCCTGGCTTTTTCTAACGTCTTAGCAGCTCATTTGTAGTAACTGTTATGAACTTCGGTGCCCGTTTTAATTAAGGGATAATCTTTGACAGCAGTGTTTAATTGGATGAGTCATTGTTTTGGAGGGGTTAGAGTTCTTTTTCTGTAAGTAGGTAATTTCCATTTCCAGTATTAGGGTAAGTTCAGAAGTCCAAAACCTGGACTTTGTAATAAGAAATTTGAGAACTTTTTTCCTTTGGACAGGGTAGAGGATTGTGTGAACAGCTTCACTCCACCCTTGGGGATGAATATGCTGTTACCATTGAATTCAAATACAATGCTACACTTGGTTCTGTTATAGGTGATATTAGAGCATTAAATAAAGATTTTGCTGATTAAGGTTATACAGTTTTAGTTTGTAGACCTATCAGTTGTCCTGAAAGGGACCTAAATTACCAAATTGAGAAGGACTTGGACAACATTGCCAGAAATAGCGGTCACACTGATGTATTTGTTGCCCTTCTGTGATAACATCACAGGCATCATATGAACAGGTGGGTGAGGAGTGTGTATATGATGCTTGAACTTGTGATTTGAGTTTGTGACAAGTCACGTATCTGACTGATGTATGATCCTTGGGTAATGGAAAGGTGCTTACTGTGCACAGATCAAATTATTCAGTATTCAGTCCGCACCCACGCCTGACTTGACACCTGCTCCCATTGGCTAGGGGCAGGCTACTCCATTCACTGTCCGTTTGCTATGAACCTTGCCCCCTTCACCCAATTGGCACATTCATCGCCCTGATGATGAAGGTGGTATCACCTCTGAAACGTTGGTAAACATCGACCAGACTACACAGCGCAACAACCCAGAAGACAGAAATATTCATACTCACTGCTGTGAAAACCTCAAATCACACATATTCAGTATTCTTCCATCTAGCATCAAACGTTTAAATATATTAAGTATTTGTGTAAATAGCTGCAACATCTATGTATTTATATTGACATTGCATTTATGCTAACTATTGATGTTTATGACATGTTCCATATCCTTGTCCTACGTTCTGAAGGATCTGTGGAATGTAAATAAAATATATTCTATTCTCCTTGTACCCACAAACACTGTTTTTCTCAGTTGGTTTATATATTACCAATTGGTCATACTGTTCTTTGCTGTGATAGTGATAACTTCAAACACTGTGACACGAGGCATATTTCTACAGCCTTCACTGTTCAGTGTTGTCAGCTTACGATACTTCTGTGTGATAAGCTGGCAACGTTGAGCTGTGTCAGGGCTTAGTTCCAGATTGCAAAGCTGTCACGTCATGGAAGGTAGAAACCATAACTCTTTTCTGACAACACAGTATTTAAATTTTATTCTTCGGTGTGTGGCTGAACTGGAAGTGACAACAAAGTACATACTGGAAAAGAGTCCAACACCAACTTCCCCTTATATCTTAGGTCTGATGAATGCAATCTGCTTCCTCCATTAGTAGTTGCTTTGCATTTTAATACATTATGCTTATGAAAATCGCGGCATCGGGCGTGGACTTGAGGATAGTCGTATGGGTAAGGGAATTCCTTTTAGGCCGAACGCAGAGAGTTAGAGTAGGAGGGCAATTATCAGAGGAAGTCAGAGTAACGTCAGGTGTACCGCAAGGGAGTGTATTGGGTCCACTTCTATTCCTCGCGTACGTAAATGATATTTGGAGGAACATTGAATCACTGAATGTGTGAATATGACCACATGACATAATTCCGGAAATGAACAGTTGTAAATACTTGTGAATACTCTTAAGCAGCGATTTAAGCTGGGCTGATCAAGTAAATTATACGGTGAAGAAAGCCTGGAAGGCACTTCATTTTACAATGCGTGTTCTCAAAAAGGGGAATAGTAACACTAAAAGTCTAGCCTACACATCACTAGTGCGTCCGATTCTGGAATATGGGGCGGCGTGCTGGGATCCTTACAGGGAGGGGCAGATAAATGCGTTAGAACGGGTGCAAAGGAAAGCATGTAAATTTGCATATCACAGGAGCGATTCGAACTGGGAAACCCTGGCACAGCGTAGAAAGATAGCACGAATATGTGCTCTCTTCAAGGCGTACACGGGAGATCGGGCATGGAAAGCTATAGGTGACAGATTGCAAAGGCCATACTACCTGAGCAGAGTCGATCATATTCGGAAAGTTAGGAGCAGAAAACAAAGAACAGATATCGGAAAATATTCCTTTGTAAATAGGACCATCCAACTCTGGAACCAGCTACCTGCTGAGGTTTTAGGGACTCTCTCCTGTAAACCAAGTACGTTTAGGAAGAAGGTTAGGAAAGTGATAAATGAGGTGAAGTAAAGGGAATAGATGGGTGGGTGCAGTGAAGGGGGGTAAATTGGGGTGAGGATGGGAAGGCTTCATAAGTGTAGTGAAGTGTAGAGAAGGCCCTGATGAAATGTGAGTGCATCAGTTCATGACGTATGTAATTCATTTCTGTTACTATCTTATGTCTAGTTGAATTTTTAAGTTATGTACTTTAGGTTATACAGTTTTGTAATATTATGAGTTGTTTTATTTTGAGTGTGGTGTGTTGTTTGTTGTGTCTTATTGTTCTTGTTGTGCCTTATGTTTTTTGTGCCTCATTGTTTTGTTGTCTTATTGTTTTGTTGTGTCTTATGTCTTTTTGTCATGCTTTTGTCTTTGCTCTGCCTGCTTGTGTTGAATGTTTGCTAGTTCCGATCTCTTTCTTTCATGTCTTTATTTTCCAGCAATTCCTTATTTTAGGCTATGTAGCCTTTTCCAGCATTGTTAAATGTATTAACAAATGTACCATGACTGTTTATTTTGATTCTGTGACTGAAAGTTTGGAGTCTACACAATTGCAGTGGTTATTTTAAGACTACCAGCACACAAAACAGCTAACCAAAACTTAACCTAGTTCTTAGTAATAGTAAAGGGTGCAGCAGAGGAAACGCATGTTTTTCGAATGGCTAGTACTCGGCAAGGAGGAGGGTGGGGGATTTCCGCCCCTTGCTAGTAGACATCTTAGATGATGCAGTTTCATTAGCCATGGCACCGTGGACCAGCGAGCACCGGGTGTTTGTTGTTGAAAATTATATAAAACGTGGTGAATCCGTGGCCGCCTCGCTCCCCTGACCTGTCTGTATGTGACTATTTTTTGTGGGGTTACCTCAAATCAAAGGTCTACAGAAACAAAGCACGCAACATCCAGGAACTGAAAGATTCCATTTGCCAGGAAATCGCTACTGTGGGGGAAGAAATGTTGGGAAGAGCATTGCAGAATTTTGAGGAGGCTGCAAGAGTGCGTACAGAAGGAAGGGCGTCACTTGACGGACGTTATTTTTCAAAAGTAATTCAAAAAGTTCAACAAAAACTGCATTTTAAAACCTTTCTTTTGTGTAATTAAAGTTTTTTTAACTTGAAAATCAACTGAGTTATTGTTATTTTAAAAACATGCGTTTCCTCTGCCTCCTCCTGTATAATAGCATTTTCCCATACTGGTTGAAGAGGCTTTCCTGCCTTGAGTAGCTTGCAAGATCCTTGTATATGATAACTGGGTATAACACATGAGAGTGAGACTGATGTTAAAGTGGGAGTTCCCATCTGCTTTTTACACTCCTCCATATCTGTAGCTCTGGTATTGTTTCAGAATCAAATCTTTCTCCACTCAGTTCAAATTATGGCAGGACGTGGAGGTCATGGGGCAATATTGGAGGCTTTCCATGCTCAGCAGTGACCAGGAGTTGCAGCTGATAAGAGTCAGGTGGGAAAGTACATCAGCAATGTGTTTACTCTCTGAGGTCCAGTTCAGTAGATTTTATTGCTTGAGAAATACTTTGTGCTTATTTTTACCGGTGTTCTGGGATTAGATATTCTAGTTATTGCCTTAGGCTGCAGCCAGTAGCCCAAAGCTTCACTTTGAGATACTATTTGAATTTCTTGTCCTTAAATTTTCACATCATGAGTCTGGCATAGCTCAGTCATTATAGTGACTGGCTACGGATTGGACGACCGGGGTTTTCATCCCCGACGGGCAGAGGAATTTTTCCTTTAGCCTCTGTGTCCAGACTGGTTCTGGGGCCGACCCAGCCTCCTATCCAGTGGGTATCAGTGTCCTTTCCCGGGGGTAAAGCACGGCCAAGCCATGATACTGACCACTCACACCATCTAGTGCTGAAGTCAAGAATGAGTAGGAGCTGTACCTCTTCTCCCCGCAAGCACCTACATGGCATACAGTGGAACAACATTACTTTTTATTTTTAAGTTTTCACAGCTGGAGTTCAGTATGTGACATTGGCTCTTGGGTATAATAGGCTGCGTCAAATGTTGATAGTTATCCAGTTATAGTTTGGCAAACACTGCAGCTGCCATCTCCTGGGTGAATGTGTGGTGACAGGGTATTTTTGGAAGTGTTATGTGAGGTGGCAGTGGAATTTGATGGTGCAGATTGGTAGAGCAGGGGAGTGGGCTGCTTTCTGATGAGAGAAAAGAGTTGATGAAAGAAATAATAATTGTTTAAGATTTAATAATTTCATTTAACACATTGCCCCTTTTTGTCTATAAAGTGAATATACAAATTGTTTTAAAAACTCGTGGCACATTGGTTGTGGAATACTGTTTATTAGTTAATCAGAAGCAGGTTCACCCTCATGTAATAGACTCTCCCAAAATGTCTATGTCCAAGTCAAGATCATTTTGGTTGCTAGGTCACTGCTTACACCAGTTTGCAATAAGTGTGCACGTTCAAACATGGCTTATTCAGAGCAGATTGTATGTTTACTGTTGAGTATTACTCTGCATCAGTATTGTTTGCTGTAGGGAAGTACTGAATAAAACAACAATATGCCAGCTAGTAAAAAGAGTTTAAGGACTCGGGTAGTGTTTGCATGTTACAAATGTTCATTGAATGACAGAACAGCTGAAATTATGGCTGTACCAATTTCAAGTATGAGCCGGGATAGCTCAGTCGGTATAGTGACTAGCTACGGACTGGTCGACCGGGGTTCGATCCCCAACGGGGGCAGAGGATTTTTCCTGTAGCCTCTGCGTCCAGACCGGCTCTGGGTCCCACCCAGCCTCCTCTACAGTGGGTACCGGGGTCCTTTCCTGGGGGTAAAGCCGGCCGGGGCGTGATGCTGACCACTCACCCCCATCTAGTGCCGAGGTCAAGGAAGAGAGGAGCTATACCTCCTCTCACCCCAAGCGCCTACATGGCGCATAGCGGGACAAACTTTGCTTTACTTTTTACCAATTTCAAGTAGTGCATCGGCTGCACCAACGTGATATGGCTGCATGAATTTATAATTGCCATTGGTTTTATCATTTTGTGCATGTAGGAGTTCATGCGTAGTAGTTAAGACTGTTTTGAATGGGACACGATGTATAATGTTAATATAATGTTACTGTAGTTTAAAAATGATTGATACATTTTTGTAAAAGTCTCAGTATCAGATTTAATCAAAATCAGTTTATTTGTGTTTGAGTTTCTCATGCATAGCTATGACTAGTCAGACTGACTTTGAGGTGCTCTTTGTGCCTCTGAAAAGGCAGTTTATTCCATTCATTAGTAGCATATTGAAAACTTTTTGTAAGTTTTTAAAATATGAAACCTGGAGGGCAAAAAAGTGCCTGGCTTCTAAATTTTTGGGCCAGTTCATAGCGTAAAGAAAGGTTTATCATGCACCATATTACTAGAAGAGCACAGATTGTTAATGTTTGACAGCAGTGTGCAGAGGAAAATGTTTTAAGGTAGTAGGAGGCTTCAGAAAACTGCATAATAAGAGCGTAGTTAGTACACTTCACCAGATATTTTAGAATGATCAAGTTAAGGAGGATGAATTGGACAAGGTATTTAGCGCACACAGGATACAGATGATAAATGCATTCATAATTGTAGTCGGAAAACCTGAAGGAGAGATCCGTCAGGAAGACTTGAGCATAGCTGGGAGAATAATATTAAAATCAGTCATGAAGAGAAAGGAATTTCGCTCAAGCTAGGTATCAATGGCAGGTTGTTGTGCGTATGGTAATGAACTTTTGGGGTTTCATAAAGGCCAGGGAATTTATTGACTAGCTGAATGCCTGTTGGCTTCATGAGGCAGCTGTGCTTACTTGGAAATAGAAGTGACTGTGGTCAGTTGTTGGTTGGTGAGTTTGCTTTTACGTCTGTATATGCTGTAAATGTACTCATTAATTTGTGACTATACGGTGAATTGTTGTTTTTGGTTGGTGGGTTTGTTATAGAATTTAAGTGATAACTATGTTAACTCTTTGGCCCTATTATGTCCGTGTCTCTTGTAATTGCCCTGAATAATTATTATGTGTGGCTGGTAAAATTTTTGTCTTTTTTACATTGTGAATGTTTTTGGTTGTACAGTATTTAGCTTTGGGTATCTCTAGTTGTGTGTTGTAAATGTGGGCTTCCATCTGTGCCCTTTTATGAATTTGTAGATGTCAGGACTGAAGACTGTAATTTATCATTTTATGAGCTTGATTCTCTTTGTAACAGTCGGAAGCTGCAGCTGTAGCTGTAGTTGCAGGTCCCCCACCTGCAGTAACCATGAGTCATGGCTCTGGCAGAGCGTCTATATTGTCAATTCTTCGCAACCAAAGCAGGTTACCTGCATCAGTTCCTCCTCTGCAGGATGTGGAGGAGGAGGAGCCTCTCAGAAATTTTAGTCGGGGTGCTGCACTGCTGAATTTGAAGAGGAATACATCATCGTAAGTTCTGTTGTAATGTGTCTGTTTTGTCCTTTGACCAGCAAACTTCAAACACTGGGTAAAGCGACCTATGAATACGTGATGTAAGTCAGTTTCAAAATTTCTAATAGCACATGTAGGGCTGGTCATGACTGTCTGCCCTTATGATTGAAGTTGAGAACATCTGATGCATTTGGATGGAATTTGGTATGGACGTTATGCGATTGGCGACTACCCTAAAATTGTACTTCACAATTTCTTACGGTTGATGCTTTTAATTGGTACAAGAATAAGCTATCTTTCTTAGTTAGGACCATTGGTGTAATTATTTTAGTGAATCAGAATATGGGAAAATTTAAAGAAAGCTTAAATTTCAAAATTAAAAAACTTTTAAATTTGTTGGCAGAGGAAGGAAAAACTTATTCATCATATTTTATAAATATGGTTACCATTTGATATTTAAGATATCCACCAAACTCTCATCCCAGACTCAAGGATTACAGACTTTTTTTTTAAAGAGGAATGTTATGTCAGTGTATTGTGAAAACAGGTACCTTAGAGTACAAGAAGATTTTTATTTGTGCCACACATGTAAGAGTGTGCACAAGGAGTGGCTGTTTAGCAGTCTCACCATTCTTGTTGAAACTGCAGAGAAAAAATTTAGCCTCCCTGCTTGAGACAGGTTGATGCTTTAAATGCTGACCGGACATTGTGAGCTCTTGAATAAGAGAAATTTTGAAATAATTAAGTACAAAACAATTTTGTTCACATTTAAGGACTTTTCTCTTTCGTTGCCACTTTATGTTCATATCTTTATATAACTTTTTCATATTTTAAGATGTATGAAGTCTTCATTATATAATGTATCATGTAATTATGTTATATAATAATTTTTTATTAGAATTATTAATGTGTTTTGTAATGGTCCAATTCCTTTCCTGGTACCTGTGCGAACTGTAATGTCTCAGCATTTCTAGCAATTCATGAAACTGTGTCATATATTTTTTTCTGTCATTTCAGGAGTATTGCATGGATTATTTTTGTGATTCCGTCGGTCCGTGGTAAGGTGAAACAAAATACCAGATTCTTATGCAGAGGTAAGCATGAAAGCTATTTTGTATTTTAACAAAAAAATTCCAGAATGTTTTGGGTAGATTTTTTCTTCAATTAAACTGTTACTAAAATTTCACATATGTGTCCTGCTTATCATCTTGAAACATCAATACAGAGATGAAAGTTGTTCTAAGCAGGCTCAATGACATTGATGCATACTTGAGGTATTAACAGGAATGCACACCCAAATATTCTAAGGGATTTTATTTCAGAAAATTTTACTTAGAGGAACCTATTTATTTGAACCCGATTGCCATCAAAGCGTGCTGAGTGGAAGCACATGCCCTGCTGGGTTAGTTTTTGTTATTTGTTACATGAACAAGCAGTGCTTTGCTTGTCAACTTCTCCATAAGTGCACATAAATTACAATTTACATGTACTTTTGCATGCAAAATATACACAAGGACATTAATTCAAGCCTGATTACATTTATATTTTATTTTAAAATTAAGTGTAAGTTTTAAATAGTACGATGTTATTAAAGGCAGAATTCTTAATGCTTCTTTTCCTGGGTGTCAGGCCATGGGAACACACAGCATTTTAGCACATTTTGGATGTTATGGTATGTGTAATGGGCATTTTCCATAGAATGTTCATTAAAACACCTATATTACAGCAGGATTTAAGCCTGCCTTCAGACTCTGTAGTGGATTCTCTTTTCGCCATTTCCCTCGCCTTGTTAGTCATGACGTCACTATTTGCTACAGTTATGATTTGTGAACTCAGTTTCTTGTACTTGTATATTTAAGTGAGCATTTATTTGAGGAAGCTGCGTGTTTGCTATGGAAATGTGACGCTCTAGCAATTTTATATGTACATGCCATATTTCACACAGTGAATTGTGTTGCATGTTTACTTATTGCATGTTTACTTAAGGCACAGTGATGCAAATTACGAAAATATTTATTAAAAGTTGTTTTCTGAATCGAAGGAAAATCCGCATGCTGTGGAACCCAGTCCAACTTTTCAAATTACCCATTCTTTGTAGAGACTCTGGTGTGGACGGCCCATAAAGTGTTTCTAGCTTCTGCGAAAGCATAAAGAACACTTGAAAATGCATTTATTATGAACTGGCTTCAGATTATCATGTTGAAACATGAAAGTAACACTGGAATGCATGTTTAGTTTGAACCAGTCATTTTCTTAACAAGTATGTTGGTCAAACTGATGATGAACTGACGTTAATCATGTTGTTCGCCATGGATTTCGTATGTGTATACGTTGGTACAGGTTAAAATATCAATTCTCTCTTCTGTAGAACACTTAGGAAAAACTATATTTGTATTCTACATTCAAAGTTATTAAATGCAGACACATTTTTGAAATGTGCTCTGAAAGCTTTGGCGTGGTACAGTTTGTGTAAAGTGTACAAACCCAACCTAGAAATGAGAAATAAATAGACAGGGAATAAATGAACTCAGCCAATGGAGGCAAATAAATCAAATATAACAAACCGTATGAATGTATTCATTCTTATCAAAATTTGTTTTCTACACGATTTGACTCGGTACTTTCGAAACATTGTCCAAGAAATTCATCAAGGAAATTTAATTGAATTATTCCTCCAATGCAGAATCAGAAATATCGCCAGTAACACTGTAATAATTAAGTAATCACAGTTCTGTCAGTTCTGAGGAAGACTTTGTATTGAAAACAATATTATTTATGAAAGGCTGTTATTTACCTGGTAGACGTTATAAATCAAAACCATTGCAAGCTCACACTTTTTGTTACTAAAATGTATCCAATATTAGAAACATTAGAACTTCTTGCTTTTCACAGTCTAGAATTAAAACCTACCAATGGATCTCAATGCTGATCTCTTTCTTTAGGGGTTTTACCTCTTTTATGTTGTTAACTATTTTGTCTAGCTGGTAGGAGGCAAGACACTCCATTTTATTGACTGTTTATCATATCAATGTAAAGACTTTTATCATTTGAATTACTTTGAAATGGACTGTGGCCATTAATGTGTTGAGAATCTTTGATATGTATAGATGCTGAAGAGTTTAATTTCATGTGTAGTTTTAATTACAGGAATATTCTGATTTAGAGGATGAAGAGGACTTTGATGAAAAACTTCCAGACAGAAATGCAAAGGTTGTAACAGTAAAAGTAAATTCCCTTTGTACAGACCTCATCATCAAATCAGGACTTTCTGTGGCACGAAAGTAAGGGTTGTTTATAACTTAGATATAAGTATATGGTTTATGCAATGTTGAAATGAATGGCAGAATTTCATTAACTTAAATTTAAAATTAATATGGATTTATGTGGTTTTGTTCTAGACACAAAGCCTTCATAAGTTAATCAACATAATTGCAAAATACAGGTAGCCCTTGATTTGCGTCGATTCAGAATAACGCCTATTTTGAAACCAGAAAGTCAAAAAGTGAAAAAAAAATATTTTACTATTATTTATAACGTTTTACAATGTTTCTCGTACTGCTTCTTATACTAAATCGTAATTCTTACATCACTGATTTTGAATAAAAATTATAAATACAGTCATCTCTGCAATCACGTATGTTTCGTTAACGCGAATTTGCTCCAATGAGATCGATGAATCGGTAATGTTTCGAGTTTTACCCTTATACTACAGATAGTTGCTTTAAATTTGCATAATATTTCTTAAATGCGGAGTACGATATTTCAGCATTTAATGGGGAAGTAAGTAGGCTTACTTTATGTGGTTCTCTGGACTTTGACACATAGAGGTCTCTTTCTCTGATAGTAGGTTTCTGTACAAAAAACAAAAATGATCCCTTCAAATTTACTTCATATTGAAATTTTAAATAAGAAAATTGAGTGTGTTGTGAAGTGAAGCCATCAAAATTGCGATTCTTGAAAAAAGAATTTGCAAGTTAACCTTGAATGCTGTTTGAAGGTTCATTCCGCAATTTAGAAATGCATATTGAATTGTTAAGATAACTTATACTTCAAAGTTGTATAGCCATCAATTTTGAACTGTTAAATGTTTTAGATTAAAGATGGTGAGTGGTAAAAATTTTTACAGTTGACTAATTAAAGAAAGGGGTGGATATACATAAACAGAGTACTGCCTTACAAGGCTGTTTTTCTTCCTGGTATGGACTGAATTCTTAAATACTATTTAGACGAACATTGCATTTAAAGGGTTGATTTATGATGATTATGGTGACAATGAGAGTGAAATTTTAAGAATAGTCATTGGTTTAATAAAAATTACAAATAAACATCCTGATTTTTTTCTTCTTCTTCAGCAGACTGGGAAAGTGTGTGGTCAGATCCTTAAAAATCTGAGTACAGCCAAAGAAGAGAATCTGATTTGGAAGTTGACCCTCAGATGCTATGCAAGCAGATTTTAATGACAAGAAATCTGTTGAAGAAGACACCAAGTATGCAGAAGTGTTGCTTGTGGCTGACAAAAACTTCTTGCAGCCTGGAATGGCACCGACAATGAGCAATATCGTTTCACAGCTATGAACGTGGTAAAACAGTTTTTTTTTATCTGTGTGTGATAGAACTGAAATTCTGCTGCTTTCACAGTGCTGAATGACACTGTGATTGCAAGACTCAATATTTGATATGCATTGCCATGTAAAACGTAATTAGCTAATCCCACAGAGTGGAGTACTTCTTCAGATGCTGATAATCACTCAAATAGTCACGTAAATCCCCACCTTCTAGAACCTGAACCACATCCTCAGACAGTCAAGTCAGATCCATACTGTCACACACTGTTTATTTATCATTCAGTTTAATACTGCTCCTCTTTAATCTGACTAGTATTTTTAAATTACTATTACAATAACTGTTAATCAGTGTTTATTTAGGGTTTAATCACTGCGGGGGCAACCACACTGCAAACTACAGAGGTTGCAGTAAGTGGAAGGAAGCGAAGGCGGCCGCTGCAAAGCGTGCGAGAGGGGAACGCGGCCGAAAGGACGGTGTCTCCACGCGCCTGCCAGCGCCCTCATTGGTGCCAGCTAAGCCTTCTCCGGAACAGGAGAACCTGGGCCCTGGCTGGAACCACGTGGTCCGTGGTGGCCGCGTCGTCAAGGCTGAGGCACGAAGAACCCCGCCCCAACGCCGTCCGGCGCTATTGCACGGACTGAGCGGCAGGCTGTGCCTAAGGACGGCAATGCTAAGCCCGCTCGTCCTGTAGTGCCGGTGGGGTATCCCGCCGCACCCGCTCCCAAGAAGACTGTCCCCGCCCCACCTAAGGGTCAGTCCCCGCTCCAGGGCATCTCAGATCTCCTGGAGAACCTCCCGACCCAGGCCTGCGACGAGTAGATACGCCGTCTACTCGGCGCGGCCCCTTCCTTCCCATCCGGGGAGGCCCGTCCGCGGGACGTCCTCAAAACCGTTATCCTCTTCGTAGCCGAGTATGACTGCACGGCCTAGGAGACACGGTGGTAAGGTTTTGCGGCTGGTTTATTGGAACGCCGACGGTGTTCGCGGCAGGTAGCTGGGGCTGGAACAGTTCCTCGGTGACCACGGAGTCGAAGTTTGCCTCCTGAACGCGACTCATCTCACGTCGGGTCGGGCCTTGAGGTTCGCGAACTATGTTTGCCACCGGACGGACCTCCCGACGCAGGGGGAGACATTAGTTAAACGTATGCGAACGTTATGTATTAAAATGTGTAAATAAATATATCAATGCGTTATATTAATTGTTACGTTAATTACATAATACAGCCCCTGCATTATTTTATTATTTCAATTTGTAAGTGTGCAAATTCACTAACTAACAAATCGTTATTAATACTATGATTATTATAAATTTTAATGTTATGATAGGTCTGGTAACTTTCAAGATTGTAGGTCAGAAAATAAGATAAATGTAACTCAGAAGCCAAAGTACTTAATTTTTAAACTTCAACTTAAAATGGTGTAACTGAGCTGTAAAAAGAAAATGATTTTTGAGGTTACAACTCAACGAAAATAAGTTGTTAATTTAGTAACCTTGTGTAACATTAATGAAACACATAATAATGGCTAAACCGTCAAATCTTTTATGTTTACTTCTGATTAATGAGACACGTTACACTTCTTGTCTGCAATTTATTTATCATAGTCACGAACCTTTTGTTGTAAATGTCCCATTTATCGTCGAAGAGCCATGAGAACTTTCTTGGACAATTTTCCAAGAACTGAACAAATTCGTCCTCTAGCTTTATAAAACGTTGCAACTGTCTTGCACTGCCGAAAAGACGAATTTCGCATGATTCAGCAAATAACCTTAGTTCGCTGTAATCTTGTGTGTCAGCGCCCCCCAGAACGAATAAAGTTTACAACTGAAACCAATCACAGTCATCACATGTTCATAATTTATACAAATCAGCATAATTTTCCACAACATTTTCGCCTCGCAAAGTTGAAGCGCCAATCAGAACAAAAGGCCACACAGTTGTCGATAGGGAGACCCAACTTTTCAGTCAAACACTTGACGACCTCATTTGCAATTAGGATAATGTGAATAAATTAATTTGAGAGCCGGAGGCTGTGTGTGAAGAGCGCTGAGTTTGTGGTCTGGAATGGCTGAGGAGCCATTGAGCAGTCCAGTGTGGTGCTGCGAGCCGAGGGCTGTGTCGTGAAGAGTTTGGGGAACAGACAGTATTTAGGGACAGAACTGAGTTTGTGTCTCGTACTTGAAGAGTTAGAGTCTTAGCAACTGTTTTGTCCAATTTATCTATGTGTAGACTACTTGACATAGAGCCAAAGTAGTAGTCGTCATCATCACAATATTTTTCTGCTCTGAGATTCTGAATAAATGTCACCTCATGCATGTGTGCAGTGCATAAGAGTATGTTCCAGGATCGTTCATTTCTTGACTGTGAAGACATATAGTTGGAACAAAAATTATATTTTGCTATTTGATTGCTTTGTTCAGTAACATAACACTATAGATTTTACTTCTTTTTAAAATTTTGGAATATGTAGCCATTACAGTATATAAGTTATTGTAAAACTGATGAGATGGAATACAGTTCTTTTCCAGAAAATCTATTAGAGTTAAACTGGCCTCTAGAAACTTCAACCAAATAATTATCCAACATAGCCATCCAAACCTTAAAAGAAACTATGCAGATAAACAATGAGATTAACACATTCTTGAAAAGACCTGGGAACATGTAGGGATCAAAACAATGATCTCACCCTCACATGTTCATCATTTAGCAGTCAAGGTCAGTCTATGGTTGCTTTTTTATTTGTGGTGTTAGGGTATTTGTTTACTTGTCACCTGGATTATCAAGTCAGTAAGTACCTCTAAAATCTCAGTCAGTTTATCGCAGACTACAAGGTGCTACATCTCTGATGACAGTCAATTTCATATTAACTGCTTTGAGAATGTAAGATTTCACCATTTGTTGCCCTGTTCCAATTTCACTAATCAAAAAACTCTCTTTTAAGGTCACTTTCTATTACGTAGTCATTTGATTTTTAGGGTTTATTAAACAACACTCAATTACTCAGGTTATATAGTGTCAAGTGATATGATAATTAATAATAAATTACAAAGGAAATGGAACAAAACAGTCATAGCCTGATTGAATGTTCTATCTTGGAATTTGTTTCGATGGAGTAAAAACCTATTTGCTTAATATTGGCAAAATGAAAGAAATTTCAGAGGCATAGAAGATTGGGATAAAAAGTGCATAAATACAGGTGATTGTACCTCATAGAAACAATGATAAAACGCAATGATCGAAAACTGACCTAAGACAGTCACTACCTGAATGGCAGTCCGTTGTTTTCACCATTAAGATATGAATACAACAATCTTAAAACTTTGCATTTTGATTAAATTAATTAATTTCCCTGTTGCCGCTGATGATGACCTCTTGAGGTTGAAACGTGTATAGCACTAGTGTCATTTTTATATTGTTAATAGTTTGTTTGCTTATTTTATATGAATACAACAGTATGGTACAATGTTTATATTCCATAGATCCTTCATAGTACAAGCCAAGGATGTGGAAAACATCTTAATATTAATACCAACACTTTGTACAAATATGACTGTTTAGTCGTAGCAACTATTTACTACACACACACACACATATATCATAAGTTTCAATTGAAATAAATTCTAGTGTGCAAGGAGTGACAAAAAAGATAATCTTTCAGTGCTGCCTTAAACACTGAAATTAATGTTACATTAATTTAACTTTTAATGCCAAATGGAAGAGTAATGGTTACTTAATCCTAACAAGCACAATCCTCTTAAATCCTTGCAGTGTTGAATATTTATCTAAAATAAATTGTATTCATGAATTTATATATTTTAGATAAGCACACTTCTGGTAACAACAGCTTTGCATTTGGCATATAAAAGTCATCTGTGTGCCTTATGTTTATAACTTATCCATATATTCTCATCGCCCTGATGATGGAGGCAACAGGGACCTCAGAAACGTTGGTAAACTTCTACCAGACAACGCAGCGATAAAACCTATAACAATGCCTTCTTCATATGTTCAAAACGTAAGACAGTGATGCAAGTACAAATTTACTTCCAAGGAGAAGTTTATTAAACTTCTTAAATAGTTATTAAAATTCTTTTCTTTTGAATCTTAATTTAACCTTGCCACAGAAAATACTAACACTCTATGCTGTCTGTTGGATTTTCCCAAAGGGTGTATAACTTTCGGTGAGAGCCGGGTCGAAAGACGAAGGTGTATAATGTACCCCAACCGCGAAACCTTACGGACAAAAATTTCCCCAGAGGGTAATTATATATGACGTGACCGTGACCACAGCATGGTGCCGGCTCTCGTAGCCACAACCCTTAGTCCAAATTTTCTTGCCAGTTCTCTGATGGCCCTTCTCGATATTATTAGTCTTTCTTGTATTGTGGTAATATTGTTTACAAGTGTAAGACTGTAATCATGCGAGGATTGAAGTGGGGTGAAGGAGGAAAGATAGCGTCAGCCTTTAACGCTTCGGACGTCCTGTATTCCTTGCAAGTCGAAGATTACAGTCGCGTACTATACCCAAGGTTTCCGTTGGTCACAATCGCTTTCCCGCCAAGCGTAACGCGTTCAGTGTGGCGCTACCATTAGCGCTGTGTTGGATTGAAAGTAATACAAAAAAGTATTCCTTGCTCATCTTTCATCCAGATCAGCTTGTATGAAGGTACAATAGAATAGAAATATTTTCTGTGACTCGTACACTGTGCACTGTAGACGAAAGCAGTCATTTCTAATCGACGCGATTGCCACAACTCCACAGTTGTACAATGTATTCGTGAATTACAGTTGGAGATATCAGGATAATGTGAATAAATTAATTTGGTTTTCTGTGTGTTGTTCGAAACTGAACAAGTTAATTCTACTGTTTCTAAATGTTTGATAGTTTTCATTTCAAGTACGACAGACATTCAATAAGAATACTGCGGTAACCTGACTTTTTTGTGATAATCTTAATACCATAGAATGTATTAATTACAGCATATGAATGCCCAAATTACTGTATTTGTTCTCCTGGATTCCATTTTTTACGTTTCCTAAGTTTGATAGGAGACACGCATCTTTATGCTATGCAATGTAAGTACAAGATAGAATTATAACCTTCATGTGCCAAACACTAATCTCAGTAAATATCAGCAAGAAGTTTACTGTACTGTAATTAAACTATGCAGAAATCTTCCTCCCATTATAAAAAGTCCAGATTGCAATATAAAGAAGTTTAAGCAAGCAAGCACTAAAAGATTCTCCTATCACTTGTACTCCATTGAATAATTTACCAAAAATTCTCAGCTATTATAAATATATGTAAGCATGTGTATTTTTGCTGTAAAACTGTAGTTGACTAAATCATTGTCATAACTATGTAATTTATAAATGTATTAGAAACAAATATTGTATTTGTGCTGTAACATGTTCTACATCCCCAGCTTAGGCCTATGAAGGATCTATGGGATATAAATAAATTCTGTTTGTCTTGTGTTATGACTATGATTTGGTGTAACGTTACTGTTTGTATGTTGCCATTTGTGATGGAGTTTTTATATAAATTTGCAAATATGTGTTTCGTCTGCATCATTTGTAATTTGTCATCTGATTGAGCTGGTGCATAATAACTTGTAAACTTTTGTGTTAAGTTTTAGCTTTCTACACCATAGTTAAGATTGTTAAATAATACTGATATGTGTGTAAAATCATAAGGGTTAAAGTATAAAAATACTGTTATATGTCTTGTTTTATGTGAATGTGTCTTTGAATATCACCCTAAGGGAAAAAAATTGGATTCATAGTATTGACTTGGGCTTTTAGGTTATGATGCTGTGTAGTGGCACAGGTGATTAAACACGTTCTTGATGACATTTTCACTGCTGTAAAAACCTCAAATGTCACATAGTTTCAGAGTGTTTGAGGACAAAGTCCTGAGGAATACATTGGCACATGTCAGATGGTAACAGGAGAGTGGAGCAAATTGCATAATGTAGAACTTTATATTATTCTAATATTTTATTTGGATATTATTCATTGTCTATCACCTTATTTTATTCAGTTCATCAAATGTTACTGTGATAAACATTTCAGGGTCATGTATCACAGATAGGGGAGAAAAAAAATGCACAGAATATTGTAGTTATAAAATTTGAAAGGAAGAGAGAATTAGCAAAACTAGTCACAGATATGTCCTTTAAGTTGTGTTGGGATGGGTGTTGTGAAAGTGAGTGCTGTGTGTAGGCACATTAGTTGTGGCTGCTTTGATTACTTATCTCCCAGACTAATGTTAACCATGCATCAGATTAATATAACTGTGAAAAGTGTTATTAGTGGGGTATTTTTGATCAGCAATATCCAGAAAATTAAGACATTACTTTATTAATGAATGTTTGTGATAAAGGTATGTCAGTTTTGATATCATGGACATTATTCTAGAAGGTGGAAAAAGTTAATGGCTTTTAATACTTATAATGATGTTACTGTTTTGTAATGAAGTTAGTTTTTCCTGTTCCCTCTAGATTGACAAGTTTTCAGATGATAAGAAGTCATATTGTTCATTCTTACTTTTCCACTTCTGCACGTGCATTAGCACAGCCTTCAAATAACTGAAATATCTCTTAGCTGTATCCACGTTTTGACCCAAAAATGTAAGGAGCAAGTGCCTTTAGAGTGTGTGATGTTACTAATCTTAGTATTATGCAGTTTGGTCGCCTTAGATCATATTTTCTGTCACTTCTCATTGTGATTTTGTAAACTTTTAAGAATTCCTTTTCAGGCATGATCTTTCTGATAATTATTATTATAAATATTAAATTATGTCTTTTTTTCCCGATCCATTAGACATGTCAGTCTCTGTTGTATTATTAAAGAAGTCTGATAAGTGATGGTCTAGGGTCAAGTTATTGAAGTTGCAGTATGTCTGAATGAAGGGTGAATGCCTATTAGAAATAAATCAATTTTACCATTAAACTTTGTATCTTTAAACACCTCATGTAATCAGTATGTTTCCTTTCAGAACATGGAGAGATATTCCAGGTTAACAAGAGTACCAAAAATTATACTGCAGAGAGTTGAAATATTTCCATCTCTGAAGGAGACCTTCGTGAGTGTTTATGTATGAAAATTAATGTGATCGATCAAATTATTCACTGAACTGTTTTCTGTGTTGTAGCACTGTGTAGTCTGGTAGAAGTGTACTAACATTTCGTAGGACTTGCTTCACCCATTATCAGGGCAATGGTGATATAGGCAGCAAGTATCTTTGAAACATTAGTAAACTTCTTTCAGACTGGATGGCACTACAGCCCAGAAGACAGCCGTGTAAGTACTCGTTGCTGTGAGAACTTCAAAAAATCTAACTCACTCACTGAATTTACATGACGAGAAAGCTAATTATTTTGTGAGAAGAATGTGTTATTTTTAATTTCTGTATCTTTAAGTCTACAGGAATATTTGTACATTAGAAGGGTTTAGTGTATTCATATTGTGAATTTCAAGTAATATATTTCAGTGAGATTAAGTATGCCCTTATAACTTTCTTCTCATGCATGTGTCACTCTGATGAAGTTCACATAATCATAACTTAATAAGTTTTTCTATTACAATAGGTGAAACTAACTCATAGGAACATTAAGAAATTCCATATTGTGATTATTAAGTAGAGTTTGTCACATTTCTCAATTATTCAGAACAGGAATCTCCTCCTAGTTTCTTGGCATAAATAAGCAAAGTTTCGGTTAAATTAGCATAATCCTCGAGATATAATGGAACATAGTACAGCCAAAATTTCAATTTTATTTGAAAGATTAATTAGTCTATTTATTTATTTGTACACATGTTAATTCTTCTGAATGTCTTAGTTTCCTAAATAATTTAACTGTGTATCAGTTATGTATACCAGTCCAAAACCCCTGTAACTGTTTGATTTGAAACTTGAACTGGCCAGCCGATCATGGGTGAAGATTCCCACGCTTGCAATTCATGTGTGGAGGTTCCCACGCCAGCAAGGGATCTGGGAAGTCAGGTCAAAACAGATGGCAGTACTCGAGTGGACACAGTCGACAGCGGGCGTTCAGCCTGTGTACAAAACTTTTGTACCAGTTATGGAAAATAGTGTATAAGATTATCCTTAATTTCAAAAGTAAAATTATTCGGTGTTATTAAATTTGTTGTTCCTGTGTTTATTTATATAAAAAAAAATTACCACGTCAACCCTGAGGCGATCCTTGTTCCCCACTGACTCTAGTTCGGGAAATAACTATCTCTTGCCGCAAGAACAAAGAAGGTGACAGGGAGTGAGAAAGTATAGTTATAGTTATGTATACCAGTTGGGCGTATGCTTCTCATGTGAAATCAACGGGTGGTTGCTTTTTAAGTCACTTCGGTTGCTTGTATTTCACTGTGGTTAAGCATTCTCAAATCGTCGGCCCGGATAGGTTCTGTAACCTTGCTGTAATTCACGAGGTTTATCTAAGAAAGCTTAGAAAGTTGGAAAATAAAATCAATATACAGACTTTGCACGAGAATGATGGAATTTTATAAGGCGATTAGCAAAAATAGTTTTCCACTGTAAATTGCAGTCTACTTTTGCGTGTTTCATTTGCCAACTCGAGAGTTTCTTTACACCTGGTACTGTAATTTCATTTATTTATCTCGGAAATTTCAAGACACTATTGATTATTAAAAAATCGATCCTGAAATTTTGTTTGGTAATAGATTTTCGAAAAATATGCATCTCTTATTAAGATCAGCTATTGTAGAACGTAACAAGGTGAAGTTGTAGCGACGTGAAGTCTGGTGGATGTTTACTGACGTTTCAGAGGTCCTTGCTACTTCTTAAAAACGTAACTTGACGGTCACAGGAGATTTGCGTGCAGCTTTCGGCTTTAGCAGCTTGTTGCAAAGTAACGCACAGTGATTATGTTTCAGATATTCCGATAGGGAGTCTGCAGTGGGTTCATCCCTCAAACCCGACACTATTCGAGAGGATGCGGATGTGTATTTCGACTGCCTCATACAGACTCAGCCATCGGTTTACAAAGTGGAATGGCGTCACAATGTGAGTTTTTGAAGAGCATCACAGCGAATTATTTTCACGTCTCTGCAAGGAACGCCAAATTAGGTCTCCAGGATGTAATTTGGAAGAAATTGGGTCTAACGTGAAAATAGCGTGATCGATAGAATGAAGTAACACACTTTTAAGAAAAATAATCTTCGTGAACAATTCAATATTTGCGGAGATTGGTGACTCATTATTCGAACATAATGGTGGACATTATTAACATTGTTTGAGGTATAACTGAGCATAAACGACGTTTAGGGAGTTGAGTAGAATCCAACATAATATGCAGATGTCGAGGTATTTGAAGTTGGCCTTCTGGGTTGTAACGCCGTGTGGACTTGTAGGCAGATACCAACGTTTTGATGAACATACTGACTCCATTCTCAGGAGGTACGGTCTAGCACAAAATCTTGTTAATAATGGCGTTAGTGTTTTGTTACAAACAGAAAATTCACTACTTAATTAATACATATATGTTTATATGACTACCTTATTGGGCTAGATACATTTCGGTAGATCTTACAGCGTGTGCCACTACATTCTGACCAATAAATGCGTATTTAAATAAATACGTGCGCTCTTAACGTTGCAGATATAACATAAAATATAAACACGTGTGTCATATTAATAGTAGCTTTCTGTGTACGTATCAACACGTGGTGATGACGACAACGTTCTACACTTGTAGTAGATTTGTAAGAGCGCGTTGTGTTAAACGTATTTCGTTTTATATAAACTAACCCGGGCTCATTACGGCATACGCTGTTGTGCTGCATTCTTTAAGGCAGGCGAAACGGCTAATATACGGTGATACGAGGTGCGATCGGAAAGTTTCTAGACTGCGCGTATAAAAACCCGTACACTTATCTCAGGTATTAAATTCATCCATCACCCTCGAAGTAGTTCCCCTGGGAGTGAACACAACGATCCCAGCGCCGCTGCCAAGCCTGGAAGCATCCCTGGAAATCTTTCTTTGTCAGCCGGTCAAGCACCATCTGCGATTCTGCCTGAATCTCTCCTATCGTCTCAAATCTCCTTCCCTTTACCTGAATTTTC
>NW_019060028.1:0-21510 GCF_000696155.1 Zootermopsis nevadensis
TGTATTGAAACACAAGCATGATGCAATAAGATATAAATAAGCGATGGCCTAATCAGACTATTTACTCAAGTGTAAAGCATGTATAAAGGGAATATTCAGAATAAAGCCAATATATAAACTTCCTTTCATCGTATTTATTGCCTAAGTATAATTTAAATACAACACGTCACCGTCAATTTTGATTTTTTCAACTACCAACAATGTGTAAATATGGACCGACAATGGTCAGCTTTTATACTATGAACTCCTGCGTGCATAACAATGCAAGAAAAAGTATTGGAATTTCTAATCCACGCCTGCAACAAAGTTGGTTCAGCACGCCACAAGGCTCTTTTCACGTTCCTTATGCATGCAGTATAATAGCCTGAATGAACCGTATTGCACTCCAATCTTTTACCTAAGAAACTAATTGTTACGTCATCTGTTTACTCGGCATTGTTGTGTTTCATTATTGCCGTCAACAATTCGCTTTCGTTACTGCAGAAAGAGCTGAGCTTTGAGTCGCTTGTGGAGGAAGTGCGTCGTTGAGTAGATAATTTTGTGCTGTTAAAAACGTTTTAGAATATCACGAGTACTTATCTTACATAAGAATTATTAAGAAATCTGTGATACTGCCCTCCATTTTATTTTTGATTAAATTGGTCTTTGCCGGTGGACATCGTGGTCTCTTACAATTGAAACAAGTTTGAGGTAAAAGATTCCTATTTATTATTATTGTTGTTCATCACATTTACGTGTTTCATCTGCATTTGTGAACTCGTGTACGAGAATTAGGCTTGTCAGCTTTTTAACACAATTTCAAGTAATGTTAGATTAACTTCTGTTAGTTCACGGCATCATTGAAAGTAAAATGATATTCCTTTAAGCAATTAAGATTTTACAATTATAAAGGAATAAAATGTGTTTAGTAGCCTAGAATCTTAATAAAAATATATGGCTCTTAAGAAATGGGATATATATGTCTGACAACAGAGTGTTGAGGAAGATATCTGGACCCAAAACGGGAGTGGGACAGATAAGAGAGAAAAGTGCAAGACGAGCTCCTCACCCGATGTTGTTAGGGTGAGGCGGGCAGGGGAGAGGAGTTTACAAGGCCTGAAGGGAGGAGACCTCTGGGAAGAACTCGGCGTAGGTGGGAGGATAACATTAAGACGGACCTTAAGGAGATGGGACTCGATGGAGCGAACTGGATGCAAATGGCTAAGGATAGACCCCGATGGCGGGATTTTTGAACACGATGATGAACCCTCTGGTTCAGTAAAGGAACGGGGCTATTCTTTGACGAGCCTAGTTCCAATCGAATTTTCATAGAATATCTTGCACATTGCAGTGTGTGAGTAGCGTGATTTAGGCCTGATCTACGCATGCGGTAGAACAGCTTAGAGCTTTTGTGACTGTTCAAAACTGTAATTCTCGCGTTCATTTGATAAATTTAAATTATATTTTGTGCTTGTAGTGTATATAAAGCCGCCACGGTGGTCTAGCGGTCAGAACACTAGCCTTGTAATCCTGGGGTCTCGGGTTAGATTCCCGGCGGTGCCCGAATTTATAACTTGTGTTGGGCAAGGCCGTGGTCTAGGCAACACGGAGTTTTCCTCCGTGGCATCCCAACAATTACTCCATGCACACACAGAAGAAGGCAATGGCAAACCACTTCTGGATCATCTGCCAAGAACGTATATGAACAGGGCCCAGTCCGAGAAAAAGAGGGAAGGATCCTGTTCATATGGACCTATCGGTGGTCTAGGCACCCCGGAGTTTTCCTCCGGGGGCTTCTTCCCCGGTTTCTCCGTGGCATCCCAACACTTACTCCATTCACACACAGAAGAAGGCAATGGCAAACCACTTCTGGATCATCTGCCAAGAACGTATATGAACAGGTCCCAGTCCGAGAAAAGGATGGAAGGATCCTATTCATATGGACCTGTCGTCAGACAGAACACTACAAATAAAAAAGTATATATAAATGTGTAACTTAGGCAGGATAGTCTTTAATCATGTAAACTGTTAAGCACTTTTTGTTCTATGAAAAAGCGTAGTCTTCTTTTTCCAAAATTTATTTGTTATAACTGTTTCTGCGTCAAAGGTCACGCATTTTCTATGGCATATTTTTGTCGTAATTTCTCTAAAATCGATTTACCAGAGTAGAGGCATGTAAGACTTTTTAGATTACATTGATATTTTATACGTAATGTCTAGGCACGTAGTTTACATATAAGAAGATTTATGCGAGTAATGACAAACACGCGGCATGACTTAATATTGCCTACATCAGTCACATTTTCAGGGTGATTAAGCCAAGAAGAGTGAGATGGGCGGGGCATGTGGAGTGCATGGATGGGGCGAGAGGTGTGCACCGGGTATTTTTGGAAAGCCTGAGGAGAAGAGACCACTGGGGAGACCTAGACGTAGATGGGAGAATAATCTCAGGCGGGATCTATGGGACATAGGAGTTGAAGGAGACTGGATTTTGTTGGCCCAGGACAAGGTCCGGTGGAGGGCTTTGGTTAATTCGGTGTTGAAACTTCGTGTTCCGTAAGCCGTCTAGGAAGTTATTTAGTTAGTTATATGTCTAATTTAGAGCTTTCTAATTTTGTATTGAATCTCAACTGTAACAAAGAAACAAACTGAGTCCATGGAGCGGAAGGCCTGCTTGAGAATGTAACAGTAGCCCAGGTAATCAAGTGTCTCGCCTTTTATGAAACATGAGATTTCATGTCCGTGTTTACAAGACCCCGCCTCTAAGCCACATCCACAAGCAGATGAAGTCAATTCACACCTTAATTCCCCACCTCTGAGATCCATTTTAATATTATCCCTGCAACTCATAGGACTCTCAAGCTACCTTTCCGTTTCAGGTCTTCCGATTAAAAAGTTGCACTTCTTGTCTCTGCCATGTGTACTACATGCCCCGCCCATCTCATCACACTTGATCTGACAGACTACAATTTATTAATTAGTGAAGAGATCTATAAAGCTCCATATTATGCAATTTTCACCATTCCCTTGTCAGAAACTCTCTCGCAGGACCAGATATTCTTCTGAGTACCGTGTTCCCTCTCAGTCACTCTCAGTTGATGTGCACACGCGTCAGTATGAAGAGAAACCTGTAACAGCGATGGACTGTGTTTCAGGAGATGGAGTCAAACCAAAGTAAAGATGGCGGCAGGTGCACGTGCACCAAAGCATTGGTCCATCTGAACGAGATGAGAGAGAAGAACCTCTTGTGTGACTCGGTGTTGAGGTTGGAGGACGGCGGCGTCTTTCGAGTCCACAGAGTGATCCTGTCGATGCATAGCGAATATTTCAGGTTTGTTTATTAACTGACGTGGTTCATTAACATGTGAAATAAGGACATAAGTATGTGAAATAATTTGTCCTCTTTACTGCAGAAACCTGTATTTTTATATGGCTATTTGTCCTTTGTTATTTGTTCATTGTCATGAAATCTCACGGCGGTGACGAAGAAGAAGAAGAATAATGTCTTCTGGACGTTGCGCCGTAGAAACTGAGTGGCATTTCAGACGTACTTACTGCCTACTTTCCTTGATGATTGAGGCAGTAAGCACCTCTGAAACGTCCGATAATTACTACGACGCAACATCCCGGAAGACGTAGGTGTTTTTTTGTACTAAATTTAAGTTCGGTTGTACCAAGGTGACAGTTAATCGATCTGGAGGGAGAAATAGGATCAATACCTTTCCAAAACGTCTTGGTTTTAATACATAAAGACGACCGACAAAGTGCAGAAGAAAGTTGGTAATGCACCTTCGTAACGACATTGTCTGTTACATTGGAAGCTGCTGTGAGTTGCTCTGTCTGAAATAAACTGTAACAAAGACCTTCTGGAAATAAGTTTCATTGGCAGGAGAGAATCGTTCGAGAATTTGTACATACGTTAATTTGCTTGTGTTTAAATAAAGATGCGGCGAGTTCTTAAAATGGGAAATTAATTTTAACCGTGAACCATTGTTTCTGTTTCCTAACAGACGTTTCTCACGTCTTGTTACAAGCTGTACCCCTCTTTCAGTTTTCCGACAATCAAATCCTCCTGTTTGTCTTGCACTGCAAAGCACTTAAATTGTAATAGGAAATTGTTTGCTGGTTGGTGATCACTTTTTAAAGGCCGCGTAGAACCATCGGCTTTTCTTTTAAGCTGTTTACTGTCGGGAAAGCGTTTTGACAGAACAAATAGATTTCATATTACGAACTGATCAATCAGTGGAATGTACATCCTGCGATGTATGTTGAAATATTTGATTTACTTTGCTGGTTGGCTTTAAAATTTCTGTAGGAGTTGTTATAACCTCAGATATCTCTTGAAGGAGTGAAATATATGTAAGAAACGAGGCGACCATTCTATAGTACAAATGTTCGCTGCTTGCATTCCGATTAGTAATTTATATTCTGTTAAGTCTCCGCACGCTCTTAACCCTCTGGCAGTTAATGTGATCCCATTAGTACCCATTCTGGCAGTTTTTGAAGTATTCAGATAACAGAAATTCGTATATCACACTGAAAAACGATACTTTTATTCGGCTACGTGAGTTATAAAAACTTAACGTTTATGCGCATGGCTTGTAATTTTCTGCTTGCCGTTTCTCCAAATCGACGACTGCTTCGTGACGATTCAGGACCCTCTTCACGACAACACTGCACACCAGCGAGGAGACTGATATTCTTCTCCACGCAGTCAGCTCAGACATGATGAACCAGATACTGGATTTTGTTTATTTGCGAGAGGTTGACATTCACTCCGACAACGCGCGTCAGCTGCTCGTGGAGGCTGACTACTTGTGTATTCCTGGCGTTACTAAACTCTGCTGCGACTTCCTCAAGAACGCGATGGACGCCGACAACTGTATCGGCATCTTGGTTTTCGCAAGGTAATTGATGTTCATTTGTCATTTGCTGTGACGTAAGCCTTCGCCGCTGGAGCGACTCAGCAGCCGAGTGCCGGGTCGGAGGTTAAGGCCTCTGACTGAGGACTGGGAAAATTATAAAGCGTTGCCAGGCTATTTATGTGCTTGTAATTTAAATGTTCTGATTTCTTTTTTTCTTTCCTTCTTTCTCTGCGGAATTCCTTGCTTCTTACATAATACTCCCAATATCAGAATCAACTTTCAGCCCCACATCTTTCTGCATACAGAAGAAGCACCTGTTAACCGAGCATCGATTATCCGATTCCCAAATTAGCGACCGAATTTCGACCAGATCTGTTGCGATCGGTTTCCACCGGCGAGAGTGTTTATAGCGATGTCCACGCGGTACAGTTCATTGATCTAACCTCACACCCATATTTTGATGAGAATTATGAAAACTTCAAGACATTTAGAGAAGTGGTTATTATTGGGCAAAGACAAGATACAACCCGCTGGTCCCCGTAGAAGATGAACTCTTACTTCGTCTTGTTCAGGAAAACATAGCTAGCAAATAAATTGACATTTGCAGAATCACACCAGAACCTCCACTTGATGCGATGGACTGAATGGCTGATAAATTCGCTATTTTAATATAGGAACTTCCTTGAACAGCGCCCACAAGTGACATTTCCCGTCGGCTTGTGTGTGCGAAACGCCCGCATCATCCACCGTAGAGGAAAATCTGCATTGAGTCTCTACTTATTTGTCAATTCCATGACCACGTTCCCTTTCTCTCGCTCATCCGACCTATCGGCTTATCCGAACCGCGGTTCCTCCCCCCCTCCCCCCATACAGTCCGGTTAAACGAGGTTTCACTGGATTAACACACATAGCTAACACAACGTCGTTTCGCCAAGGTTAATGCCAGAACTAAAAATTCTACACTTCTCATCTCACTGCCTTCTACACTTGCGTAAACCGTGCTCTTGTTTCAACCTATAATCTTATCACGAGGACGAGCGGGCATTGCCTTGGAAACTTCAGAGCCGAAAACTTTCTATTTATCCACGGTTAAACTGAGCATCTCTCATCGTTGCCTCGCACACTTATCTGCTCTCAGTGTGCTCATTCGGGCTTCAAAAGGACTAAGGTAAAATTGGAAGCGAAATATTGTGGTGTGCAAATGCTTGAGAATCAAGTTCTTCCTGCAGTGTTTCAATGTGTCAGAGTTCGAAGGAGATCGATTCTGAGTCGGCTCTTACCTTCGCTGTCTCAGGTTTTACTTCTTCGCCGACCTCGAGACTCACGCTCACCGCTTCGTTCTGCACAACTTCATGCAAGTGTCTCTGAAGAGCAAAGAACTGCTGGAACTGCCTGTAGAGGAGCTGCAAGCGATAATCGAGTCCGAGGAACTGAACGTGAAGGACGAGACATTTGTGTGGGAGTGCATTCTCCGGTGGATCAACCACGACCCGGACAACAGGAAAGGTCACATCGCGGGCCTTTTGAAGGGCGTCAGACTGGGACTACTTGGCGCAAAGTTCGTCAAGAAGAAGGTCAGAATCGCCATGAAATCGTGGATGTTTATGGGAAGTGAAACCCACATTTTCAATTCCATATTCACACGTGTTCGTAACTAATTAATGCAAATCGGAAGCCTTTTCCTTCGTCACGTGTAAGCCCGTCTGTTTGTCCGCAGTTCCAGGTCGAGAACGTCTGACCGGATGTTCATTAGATTTAATGCTGAAGAGCTTTAACGGAATCTGTTGACACATTCCAATTCTGGTTAAAATCTTACAACAAAAACGTGAAAATTACACAATGAATTGAATGCCTTGTTTCGCGCAAAATTTCCTGCGTAAGAAATCCCCAGATTCACTTAGTTACCAAGGTTACAATGACTATCTGTGGAATACCGCTGGTAACACGCTCGTATACATGTGTGTATGTGCAAAACAAATATTCGATTCGTCCTTTTATGCAGATATGTGGTTGGATTTAATAATCGTCTTTTATTCATCGTCTGTAAGTTTGAGAGTCCGTCTGCACTGCAAATCTTTGATTACAGTCTCAGCCTTTATAAATATCCATTACGTGTTTCAGTTCAACTACAGCATTCCACCGTTAACTACATTCAAACGTCCACTCAGTTTGAATAGGAAAATCCTCCAACAGATAAATCACGTCTTCTGGCTCAGCGTTCTACATAACCAAAGATCCTACTGCCATAAGAAGCGTATCTTAACTGCTATAATAATTTCACACATGTCCGACGGTATACATAGTCAACCCGACAACACTTAGCATGATAATCGTCAGCTGATTGACCACATAGGGATAATAGAAATCGGAAAATGCAGCAAGAAAACTTCGTTCAACATCCAAGAGTAAATTACCCCAAATCTCATAGACAGCTTTAACTTTCTAATATTTTAACCGTTATCTCACGAAGCAGCCATACAACTTATGATATTCCTTCTTCCATTTCATCAAGCGCTTTAACCCGAGAGAAAAAATGTTTCTACTCAAGGTCAAATGCCCTGTACTTTCAGCCACTCGCCTCTTACGACTACGTGTGAAACACTCGCACGGAGTCATAAAATTTTATCTGCATCAAATGTCTATACAATTTAGAATTCCTATCTACTAGTTTCGAAAACTTAAAGAGAAACACCTGATGATGATCAATTAAGGTCGAAACATGCAACGGCCCTTAAGAGACATCGAGCCTATAATCACGCTGTTGTGTTGACGGACTTCAACCCAACCATCAACATACAGCAGGTTGCCTCCCTGGAAACTCGAAGCAACTAATTGTCATAACTTTCTTTTGATGCTACGTAATTTTGACGATTAAAGAATGTGGTGATCGCAGCGTCCATCTCGCACGGGAGAGACGAGAAATAAGTTACATTTTTGAATGTAACTCATATTGCAACCCTTACTGAAGTATTTAACTTTCGGTTGAAACACATTTCAATAGTTTTCTCTAAGATCGATTTAACCTTGATTTCGCTTCTCCCCACAACCTGTGCATTTGTTAATAGCGCCGTTATATAAAGCAAAAATCATATTATCTTGTATATACCACAGTCTATTTCGGTGAGTTCCGAACCAAATTATGTGTGAATTTCTTGTCTCCTCTGCAATGGAACGTGCCATCTCTTCCTAAAAGTTCATAAGGTCCACATTGAACTGTTCAACAGGTGTCAAAGCACCCGTACGTAACGGAAAATGAGCGGTGCAGACCCGTGATCTCGGACACGCTCACATACCTGCCCGACGTGAAAAAGTTGACGAAGAAACACATGGACTTCGTTATACCAAGGTTTGCCCCCCCGCGAAACCCACAGGACATTCTGTTTGTTATTGGTGGATGTCGCTACGAAGGGTTTACAAATGTGATCGAAGCGTACGACGCACGAGCAGACCGGTGGACTGTGGTGAGTTGCACACATTTCTACTCTTAACGTGCCTTGTTAAATGACGTCTCCGAGAAAAACTAACTTTTCTTTCGTAGCTTATTTATACCAAGTAATTGTTTATTTAAGCTTAATCACAAGCACCTCGTCGCCTCTTTATTTCGTGTTCGTTTATTTCTATTTCAGTGAACCCTTTTTTAAGAGAAGCTCCAAAGACATAAATTAAAGAGAATAAATGAATAAATTACACAAGTGCTGAGTCTCATGTACAATGTAAGTTGTAATAGGAATCGACGAAGGATGTGAAGTTTGCCTTAAATACCATTTACAATAAGCGTCCTACATCAACTGTCATGGCAACCTGTCTGCTGATTTTAGACATGAAACGAAATCATCGTTGATCGTCAGTGGATTTCAATGTAATAAATGAGTATCGATGTTGGCCATCTGCGTGGTAACGCCTCGTGAATTAGAAGGCTTTGGAGTGGGGTGGGGGAAGTACTGCCTCCAGCTTCGCGTCGATAAAACCCAAAACACCAACATCTGTCTTTGCCATCGTACGAACCTGAAATGTCAGCTGTTGATCAGAAATTAATTCTACATTTGTCTGTCGAACTTGACGAGAGCACTGGTAATGTTTGAGCTTCTCTTCGGGTCTTCCTCTTTCCTCCGCCTCTCATAATTCCATTTCTCACGGTCTTTGTCGAGTGCCACCCACCACGGTGGAGCAGTTTCGGTCCACTGTTGGGGATTGCACCTCTGATCCGGTGGTCGGTCGCTTGGACTCTAATGTACGGACTTCAGTTTAGTGAGCCAAATACTCAAAGAATCGTAAGCCATAACCTGTCGTTCCTGCAGGTAAAGGGCGTCGACTCGATCGGTGCGGTAGCCTACCATTGCACGGCAGTAGTCGGTTTCGACATTTACGTCATCGGTGGTTTTGGCGTTTCATGTGTCTGCTTCAACGCTGTTACGAAGAAATGACGCGAGGTGGCGCCTATGCATGAAGGCAGGTAAGATGCAGCTTGGTACCTAAGGAACTCCTTGGAACAGAGTTCTTCCTAAAAAGCTGATAGTCGCTCTGTTAGTCAAGATATAAATGTGAGCAGGTTCTGTACCACTCACATACAGGAGCATCGTGCAAAGTATGAATAGGTAGGAGGACTTTTTGAACAATGTTGGTTATAAGAATATGATTTGCTTCTTAATTCTTTTGAATTGTGATTTAACAATGACGAGCGAACAATTGCGTTCTGCGAGAGGAAATGCATCTGAATCAGCAATAAATGAGCATAGCAGAGCGTGTACTTTTACCGTTTCAGACGCAGTTTAAGTGTGGCAGTTCTGCGAGGTGCAGTGTACGCCATGGGCGGTTTCTATGGTGGTCTGCATCTCAGTACGGCGGAAAGATACGACTGCGAGACGGACCAGTGGTCTTTGATCGCTCCCATGAACACAGGGCGAGAAGATGCAAGTGCGGCTGTACTGAATAGTACGTAAATCCTGTGAAACATAAATTTGTGAAATAGTGCAGAAGGCGAGGCGTCTGTCTGTAACGACGCAAGAACGGTTGAAGGAATCGCAGGATTTGAGGTTCTCACGGTCGCGAGTACGAAGATGGCTGTCGTTTGGCTTCTGTCGACGTTTCAGACGAACTTTATGCCTTCATCATCAAGACATTCCTCATCTTCTCTCTTGAACTTAGTTTCCCTCACTCCTTTGTCCACATTCTTTTATTATCTCTTTCTTTTATCCGTGCTACGTACTACGTTATTTCACAGACTGCAACGGCTTGAAGTTCTGAGTCGTGATGGTTTCTTCTGCTCTTGTAAACTGTCCCTGTGCGTCGTCTTCTGCCTTTGTAGTGTACACTCGGAGTGAGTGTAAACAACCGTCAAACTATCAAACTGGCGCTCATATAATACGGATGTAATATGTTTTGAGGCAATCAATAATCTCATGTAAATAGCACTTTGTTTTATAAATGTAGAGCACCACTTGGCAGCTCGTACCGTACGTCTCTAGCACCAAATTTAATAAAATCCAATTCACAGAAAATGTATTAATAACTCACCATCATTACCATTATGCATTAATTTAAGCACTTTATGCTGTTTGTATTAAATTATATCGGTACAATTACTTTACTTTGACACGCTGTTTGTCTGCATTTAAAACAGAGAAACAGTTGAACAGAGACAGCCGTGTCTGTGGCTCGAGGGGGAACATAAAATAAAATATCATTAATAGATTTACAAATTTAAGTACGGATTGTCCCATGTCTGTGATCTGCATGGATCAGTTTAATGCCTCCGCCTTCATCAAAATTGTTTACAGTTTGTGTCATATAGCTAATTTGTTTTTACAGACAAAATATACGTCGCTGGTGGACGTCATGATAAGAATTTTCTAAACTCGGTGGAAGTTTACGACACGGACATCGACCAATGGACGTTCGTTGCACCAATGCTTTCTGGACGTGGGCGTTTTTCTTGTGTCGAGTTCCTGGGCTGTCTGTACGCCGTAGGTGAGAACTCTGGGCATTCTGAGTGATGCCCCTGTATCCTTCTTACAGAAATTGTTATTGTGAAATGTATTCCTGGTTTTCTTTGAGTGACTGAGATTTTATGAACAACATTTTTCTCCTGTCCTTACAGAGTTAGTTTGTTGGTAATTTAAACCCCGATTCGTCGTTTAGATTACATTCTCCAAAAAGAACAATTAACTAACTAACTAACAACGCATAATCTCTTGTGGTATCTCAAGTAAAGTAGACACAGTCGCAGTTTTTAAAGGTAAATATTTTGTCCTTGTAGCAAGGAAATTTCAGTTTGCCGTGCTGTTATCCCCAAAAAGCCGATGGTTTAAAGCAGTTCCTTCGCAGTCTTTGCTTTCGTCACTTGTTTGTGTCACGCCGTTTTGAAGAGTGCATCTTGTGTTGATATATAAGTCCTTTCGCACGCAGTTTCATGAAGCAGAAAACAGATGTCAGGCGCAATTTCCTGATGCTACAAGTACGAGAATAATATTGTAGCTTTTTCATCTTTAATTTCGTTCCTGGTACTAATACTAACACTTCAAGAGGGAATGAATTTTCTTCGTTGTATTTCATTTATTCGTTGCGTTTACGGAATTGCAAATTTTAAGTGCGTAAAAACTTTGGTTAAGACGGACGGAGTTTGAAGCATTGAAGTTACGAGAAATACATACGTCTAGAAAGTTATAATTAGTAATCTTGAAGGTAAGATACCACTTGTGATGATAGTCTTAAAAGGAAGGATAATATTAAAATGTTTTATGGAACTAGATTATGTGGAAATGGTTCAACTACCGACTTTTGTGAATAAGGTAATGAATCTTGTGGTTCCATACAGGCTAAACATTTGGTGGCCAGGTGACAGTTACAAATATCAAGATGGGCCCCGATAAATGGGGTTAGAATAAGTTCCCTTTGGCATTTTTTTTTGTATACTGTGACCTGTTACTGAATGTGTGTGTGCAGGAGGACACAACAAGACATCAGACGACCTCAGCACCGAAAAGTATGACCTCGCCGAAGACAAGTGGACCGAGATCCCTGGCATGGTCGTCCAATCGTCTTGCATCAAAGTAGAAGTAATCGACGATAAAATCTTTGTCATCGGTGGAAGTTATAACCAGGGCTCCGCATGTGTCGATGACAAGGAAATTCGATGGTTTGTTTCTTTCCTTGATTGTTCAGGGCTGTATAATCACAGACTTTTACTTTCGAAAAACACTAGGAAGTGAATTATTTCCGGTCAAAATAACCGCGATCTTGCGAATGCTGCGCCGTGTAGTATCGTAGAAATTGACCGACGTTTCGGAGGTTCTTCCTGCTTACTCAAGACCTTGAATAAACGCACGACAAATGGGTGAGTGGAGGGGGTAGAATGAAAGGAGGCAGGGCGACGTTGCGGTCAAGCTGAATCGCTAAATCAGAGGGCAAATGACTGGGAAATGCTAATCAGATGTAAGCTTTAACTGCATTAATAAGAAGCTCTTTGACGAAGTTTCTTTGATGAGTGGCACTCACTTGGACAGGAAGTTTGTGGCGTTCAGCACATCAGCACCGCCATAATCTTTATCTTTCATCAAAGGGTTAGGCCAGTTTCAGGTTTAACGACGCCTCTCCGTCTTATGTTCCAATTTCTGATGGAAGTTTACTTGGAAAAGGCTGTCTCTTGGCATGTTTGACCATGCAGTCTCCTACCATCTATTGACGGAGTTGGTAAGGCGCTCCAAAAACACCCCAGAGGACAAATTTCTTCTTATTTGTTTGTGCAAGAGCCTAAAATCCCACAGAAATTCATTCGATTTTGGTTTGTGTCTGTTTTACGTCCAGCAGAACCTCTCCAGAATTATTTTTGGTGGGTCAAAATTTTATTGTCATGGGCGCATGTCTCAAACAAGACACGCTTATCTCTCCGAAGAAAGCGTGTGATTAAATTTATTATTCTGACCGAAGGTAATGGCGTAATGAAGTGTACCAAACGTAGCTTGCGCAGTACACAAGTCATTAAAATAGTGGTAATCTCTCCCTCCATTTTGATGTAATAAAATATATTACGTTATAATACCGCGTTGGCCGGTGTCCTATGTGCATCTGAGTAAAAGAAAGATGAACTGGAAACTGTTCTGAAATATGGTGTGGGAATCGTGCACTGACGTCCGATTGGGGGAATTATAAGCAACGACATTTCGTTGGAAGCTATGCCCTTAGCTTCAAGCAATTTTCCATTCTACCCAAAGACATGGATATTTTTAGGTCAACACATTTTACGACTCGCAAAGACAATTCTTTTATACTTATTCTACATTGAAATGTCTAATATTTTAGAACACCAGAAGAAAAAGTATATATATTTTTAAGAAAGTGGATATTTTCTCGACATAAATGCACTGGCATTCAAATTACATTTCTGTTAAACTTATATTAAATAAATTATTTATGTTAGAAGACGCATTCCTTCGTGAGTTGCATCATCTCGTGTTGAGTTACATATTTTCTGTAACTGTGTCCGCCAAATGTGATAAAAATTGTCTTGAGTGTAGATAATACTGATGGGCGATGAAAGAGGGGTTGTTTATACTTTTAATTTTTTAAATTGCAGGTACCAGGCGCCAGAGATGAAATTTGATAGATACTGTCCGTCGACTTGTGTCATCAAGAACCTCCCGAATGCAAGCGACTACACCTACAAACTCAGAGACAAATTAATGAAGAAGAAACGCAAAAGAAGGAGGAGAAAAGTAAAATAAATGTTAGATTGGGAGAATCAGTAGTTTGCAGTTGATTACAACCACGACGAACACATTAATTTTAATTACTTTCCTTATGAAAATAATGTACAAATTTGAATTGATGTAGGAGCTACAAAAAAATAAGAAGAGAAATATTGTTTGCAGCAGAGAAGGAAAAAATTATTTCTCGTTATTTTCTGCTCAAGAAGTCTTATTGAAATTAGTTATTTTACAGACGTTTAATTTTATCTAAAATATTACCATCCACCAACACACAGCAGTTTCACCTTGCGTCTTGTATTAAATAAATCCACTTGTGGCGACATGTTTCGAGCTACGAAACCGTCTTCATGGTATTAGGGGAAGAGTAAATATTTTTCTTCATGGACATTGTTTAGAAAATCGTCATTACGAAGGTAAAACAGTGAGAATTTTGTATCGATTTCTGATCTACGTGTGATATTGTAAGGAAATTGCACATGTACATTTGGCTGAGTTGCCCAAATATACCGGTTAATTGTGCCATGTGCCTGGGGAAGAAACAACCTTTTCAAATGGCATGAAGAAACAGACGATGCTTTCAGTTGACAGATGTATTTATTTATTCAGGTTATTTTGTAGGGTACTTTTAAGTATTTTAATGAATTAGCACAAAATATTACTATAAAATACACAAAACTAAGAACTTGAATTTAGTTAAGATACATACGGAGTAATAGAAATATGTCACAGCTGTAATCAAACGGGGAACTCAAGGCATGTTTCCGAGATAAAATCTAATACAGGATCAGCTTAACAGATCTTAAGCCGGGCCTGAAAGAAGACTTTACGCCGTCTAACTGCCTGGTACCTGGACAAGAAAGTGCCATTAACCCAGACGTGGTTAACATAACACATTACTTATTCCCGCCGGAGCCCATTGTGTTACAAGACTGCAGACTCGAACTAATAGAAATTCGACGAGAAATGAGAGTGACGAGAAATTCCCATAAAATGAGGGAGCAGTTGGATAAACTAAATAAAGATGTTCAGACGGCCTGCAGAAGAAACAAAAATACATAAATTAGAAACGTATGTTTAGAAATAGAAGAACATTCTAATCGCCATCAAAATGGAGATCTTTTTGCTAAACTCAGAAGACTGACAAGAGAATTTAAACCTCAGAGTTGGGTCATAGAAAACAATTTGGAAGCGGAAGTAACAGAAATTGAGAAGATTTTTAATGTCTGAAAATTATATTTTCAAAATCTCTTTTCAAAATGTAGATGATGATGATTTATGGGAGCCTGATATAAATCTGACATTAGAACCTGGAATTCTACGTGGTGCGGTGAAACTAGCTGTTCATATGTTAAAAAGAGGAAGTCTTGTGGGCCGGATGGAATCCCTCCTGAGACCCTCAAGGCCACGGGAGATATCCTACTAAAAATATGCCAAAATATATGGATTACAGGAAAATGGCCTGAAGATTGGACAAAATCCATCTTTGTTCCAATATACAAAAAAGGATCGAAGAAAAAGTGCGAGAACTATCGTTTAATAGCGTTAATATCGCACGCCAGCAAAGTCATGCTCCAGATCCTACGTAATCGTTTAAAAAGCCTTTTTAGACCATCAAATACCTGAAGAACAACTGGATTTGTTAAAGGCAAAGAAAGGCACAAGCGAACAACTTTTAAATGTAAGGCAAACAGTCGAGAAGGCCAGGGAATTTTATGCTCCGGTTTATCTGTGCTTTTTGGACTATGGAAAGGCCTTCGATTCCGTGCAGTGGAGCCATCTCTGGCGAATACTTGCTTACATGGGTGGACATTGTTTATTATCTGAGGTATATTTGATATATGCGACTATTAGAGTTTCCACTCTGCCCCGTTTTCCTGTGACTTTTTGTCACTGAACTGACGACTTTTATCTCGCGATCTTACAGAAAACGATCCATGGACGTGAAACGTAAGTAGAGGGAAAACTGCAGTCATTTGCGGGTCACGACGGTGACCTAGCAGCCTAGCATTCCACAGGTTTCACCGTTGTCATTGGCAACACGAGGAAGAGTGTCAGCCAAACTAATGAAGAGGGGAGCAGAGCCAACTCACGGAACGTCGTGTAAGGGCATACCTCGTTTTATTGCGCATCGCAGATATTGCGTTTTGTACAAATTGAAGGTTTGTTGCAACCCTGCGTCGAGCAAGTCTATCGGCACCATTTTTCCAAGAACATGCGCTCACTTCGTGTCTCTGTGTCACATTTAATTAAGGTATGTACATTGGTTTTTATACATAATTCTATTTCACTCTTAATAGACTTCAGTATAGTGTAAACATTACTTTTATATGCGCTAGGAAACCAAGAATTTCGTGTGACTCGTTTTATTACGATATTCGCTTTATTGCAGTGGTCTGGAACCAAACCCGCAATATCTCCGACGTATTCCTGTATATGAAGTATACCACAGACAATGGACGATATCTAACAATGTTTCGACAATGAATCAACCATTGTTGAAACTCCCGGAATTTTGAAGACTAATAGTTTACAAAACTTTCTGTGTTTTCAGCAGGGCATACTCTGTTAAATATTACTTTAATAACTGAATGGGTTATTTGCAAAACCACGTAAGTTCACAAAGCTCACTTTCTAGAAAATTAAAAAACTTAGTTGATTTTACCCCAAGAATAACTTAAACCAAAACAAAGGATGAAATATGTGAGTCAGGGACTCATGTCATCTTGACGGGTAACATATTGTAACGTGGGGCGGTATTGGTACCCTGGATTGTCAACCCTGATTTATTCACGTCAAATTAAATCAGTTACAGTCAACTCTCTACAACAACAACAACACACTTCGTGTCTCTGTTCTCTGCACACACACATAGTCTCGCACTGTCCTTCGAGTCTATCTGGTCCCCCGAGCTCGGCGCTCTTCACACTCTTCGCTTACACATCGACCCGTAGCACCCCACTGGACACACGCTGGCTCCTCGGCCGCCACGGTCCACGTACCCGGTGCTCTCTCACGCAGCCGACCTGTCCTTACTCAGCGTCACAATATGATAGATAAGGATCCCCACACGAGCGCAGTAAATGCTCTTTCTCACGTGGTTTTTGTGGGAAGCGCGAGTTTATAAACCCCTGATGACTGACACTGTAGCAACAGCTCAACGCATTAAAAATAATGCCACATTCACGCTGTATACTAAAATTTGTAATTCCATTTCCACTCCCCAGCGGCGAAAAAAATTCTGTCGTTGTGTGCTTTCAGGATGTGTATGGAGTAGACACGGTCTTGGTCGGTTGATGATCAGTGACTGGCTTCCTATTGGTTGAGAGTCTAGGAAGTACCTTCAAGCGATATTCAATCATGTACTTCGACTGTCCTCGGCCTGTGAACAGGTATAGACTCGGTCAAAATACCTTCGTGCGATTGTGGACTACGCATGCCACTTTCCTGCCTGTTTCTCGTCTATGTTACTTCAGCTCCATGCACACTTTGGACAGAGTAGATATTTGTTCACGTTTTCATTATTTATTTGTGCTGTACTAAACATCGTGCTCAGTATTTCAGGCTTGGCACAGAATGATAGAATGACCAATGAATTAAGAATCTGAAAACGATATGGAAGGAGCCAGTTGCAGCCTAATTTAATTTAAGCGTTTTGCACAGGCAGTTTACTGTAGGAACTGAAGAAAATCACAAAAGTCCTTAGTCAATGTAGCAGATTCTTTGGGCTCTCAGTTGAAGATGAATTATCTCCACTCCGCGGGAAGTTTTCGCGGGTTGGGGTAAGGGGTGAGGGAAAATTTTCCTGCTTAGGGAGTAGAGGTGGGTAGAGAGTTGATCTTACTGCGCGTGCGTCTACGCCTACACCTCAGCTCATTCAAATTCCAAACGCAATATTTTCCAATAGCCTTTATGAGTGCGGCCCACTTAGTATCGAATCTTCTTGCATGTTTGACGCGTAATTTGGGGAAGAGTACAACGTAGCAGTTCAACTCTACCCTACTACTAAGTCTACTCTCAGCGGACTTCTGGTAGCGCACGGCCTGTATCCACAACTTTTCTGTTTCGGAAAAAGAAAGCGTTGACTTACTGGAGGAAGTGTACTGAATGCCAAAGTTAGGAGCACACAACTTTATTCTAAAGGATTCACTTATTGTATAGGCGGGGTTCATTACATCGTGATTTATTGAGCATATGCATTTGTAATGATAGTGTCCGATGTCGAACTTAGACATTAACGAGGTTGCTGATTTCTGTACCATTCGCTTATTTTCTCAACTTCTCCACTGAAATTCCATAATGTTAACTTAATGTAGCCTAATACTGCAATATTCCTAGTCGACTAACTTTTTAAAATTAGTGTAGACCGCACTTTCTACGAGAAAATATTAGTGCGAGGCGTTCACTTTGTAGCAGAAACATTGTTGCAAACAAACTGTATATACAGCTGCAAAATAATTAATGTATGAGTCTTCATTATTTAAGTTTTTGTTATAAACCATGCTCATTCTTCTGCTTCCAATGATGTGTCTGCATTTTGTGGGTCATCATACCTCTTTCAAGGCTTTGTGATGTGTTGAAAGCTGTTTCCTGCTCAATCCACTGCCAGTTTACTGGATCTGTCACATCTTCACTGCCGTCATTTCAGGGTTCCTCCCGTAGTGAACTTTGCCTCCTCCCACGACAGAGACACTGGATTGGCTTTTGGGAGGGATGTTCATTCTAAATTGTTATATTGAAGCATTATCATTTCATTGTAAGCAGAGAAGTACCGTTCATATTTTCTGTTTTGTAACATGTATGATGTGTTTTGTAAAGTAAAATTTTGAGTTACAATTATGTAAAATCCTACACTCTCAGATATGTTGATTAACATAAATGAGATGTCAAGTGGCAATTTTCTGCTTCAGATTTATACTTATTTATTTCTTCTTCAGAAGCTTTTTCGGTTACCTCACATGTGATGCGCAAGTACATGCATTTCCAAATCAACTTGAACATAAAATTTCAGTGCATTTTGTATTTTGCTTGTGACTGCAGAATTAACACTTTTGATATGGCAGTCTATTCTTAAAGACACCTTATTCTAAGATACTTTATAAATAGCATTGAATGTCGTGGCCAAGTGTTTAGCATTATGCTTTGTATTTGGATACTCTGTGGTTCAAATCTCAGCCTGGAGACTGGTAGTCTTGGCTGAGACTTTTTGTGACTTTCCTTAGTCCCTCCAGGCAATTCTGGAGTAGTACCTTAAATCAGGCCAAAACTGCTTCCTTCCACATACTTTCTTATTCATTGTTCATTTAACACTTTATAATCTGAGCTACTGACAACCATTAAATAAACTAACTACATGGAGTACAGTCCTTTGAGAGAAGCTAATTGTCACACAATTAGTCAAATTCAACACCTTTTATGGATCCAAAGTTTTAATTACATAAGAGCCTGTTTGAGGAATCTGTCCAAGTCTGAGGCCCTGTGTAACATTTCGTAACATGCTGGATTTTATACAGTGATTACTTACTAGCCTTGTGCACCACCCCACATAACTTGTTGGCTGTCACTGGACTGATTGTTCAGTACATTCACAGTTGCCCCATATCTGGAGGCCTTGTCCTCAATTCTCAGCCTGAGGTAGTGTCATGCCTTGATGATGAGGGACCCACCTAACATAGCTGTAGACACTCTTATAATAAATTATGCTATGAGAATAACTTTTAGAGAACCGAATATGAATATATCATGCATGAAGAAACATTGCTTTGAGGAATTTTTTATGTGATTGGTAGCCTGTATTTGTTACACTTTAAAGAAGTCCAGGTGATCGATGTGGACGATTCAAGATGCCTGCTCATAAACCAGCAGTGCCACTGGACAGCGTATTCTCCGAAGTGGAAGCAGATTTTGAGACTTCTTACTTAGATGTAAGTGGAAAGGTTGAATTGAGAATCAGAGAGGTCTGAAGGAAATTTTATGTCCAAGCTGTCTACAGTATATATATATATATATATATATATATATATATATATATATATATATATATATATATATATATATATATATATATATATATATATATATATATATATATATATATATATATATATATATATATATATATATATATATATATATATATATATATATATATATATATATATATATATATATATATATATATATATATATATATATATATATATATATATATATATATATATATATATATATATATATATATATATATAGGTCCATGCTACTATAGATTGAGGCATCCATTGCTCTGATATCTGTCACTAACATTTTCCTTTACTAACAAAAATCTTTCTTAACCAAATTGTTTTTGCCAGTAAGTTTTAAAAATTGGGTTTGTTAGAATGGGAAAAACATTTTTCTATGTGTGGGTTCATAGCCATAATGACAGAATATAGTGTGGAATATAGTGAAGCCCGTTATAATGAGAGTTTACAGCTATGGGAAGAAATGTCATTACAATTAATTAAACATTTGGAAGGCTAAAAATTGCCCCCAGAATGAAATAATGGCTGTATTCATAGACATAATGGCAGAATATAGTGTGGAATATATTGAAGCCCATTATAATGATAGTTTACAGCTATGGGAAGAAATGTCATTACAATTAATTAAACTTTTGGAAGGCTAAAAATTGGCCCCAGAATGAAATAATGGCTGTATTCATAGACATAATGGCAGAATATAGTGTGGAATATATTGAAGCCCATTATAATGATAGTTTACAGCTATGGGAAGAAATGTCATTACAATTAATTAAACTTTTGGAAGGCTAAAAATTGGCCCCAGAATGAAATAATGGCTGTATTCATAGACATAATGGCAGAATATAGTGTGGAATATATTGAAGCCCATTATAATGATAGTTTACAGCTATGGGAAGAAATGTCATTACAATTAATTAAACTTTTGGAAGGCTAAAAATTGGCCCCAGAATGAAATAATGGCTGTATTCATAGACATAATGGCAGAATATAGTGTGGAATATATTGAAGCCCATTATAATGATAGTTTACAGCTATGGGAAGAAATGTCATTACAATTAATTAAACTTTTGGAAGGCTAAAAATTGGCCCCAGAATGAAATAATGGCTGTATTCATAGACATAATGGCAGAATATAGTGTGGAATATATTGAAGCCCATTATTAAAATGTCTAGTGTAAGTAATCCAGAAACTGAATTTGTTTGGAAGAAATTGGTTAGCCATGAAGCCTTAAGTAATGAGTCTCTGGCAACCATAGAGAGTGTTTCTAAGACCGAAATGGTGGAAGTAGGTGTTGCAGTTGAATAGGGTTGGAGTGACTGGAATTTTGAAAATTTTAAATTCTCTTCGTGTAATCAAGTCTTAAAGAAAGAAAAGAAACATTCATATGTGGCGTTAAAAAAACTGAAGAACACAATTTTAATTCATCTTCAAAAAGAAGGTCAATAGAAGGTGAAGTTTGGTTCAGATGGAGTGGGAATGAATGGAATAGGATTACCAATTTTAACATGTTCAGGACACTGAAGAAAATCAGTTACCAAGGCTGTTTGTTCACTGAATGCAAAATTTGATGAATAAAATATGTTTAATTTACTATCTGAGGGTAGTGAGACAAGACAAGTGACACATGCTGATAATTCTTTGTTATGAAGATTTCTGTCTTGTGGGTTGTTGCGCTGTGTAGTATGGTAGATGTTCACATTAATTGCCCTGATGACCGAGGCAGTATGACCTCTGAAATGTTGGTAACCATCGACCAGACTACACAGTGCAACAACCCAGAAGACAAAAATCTTCTTACTGAGCGCTGTGAAAACCTCAAATCATACAATTCTTTGTCATATCTACTGGATAACAAGAGTGCAGAAAGAATTCCCTTTGCATGTGAAATGTCAGATTCCTAAAAAAGAAAATGCAGCTGAAGTCTTAAAGCACCACTTCCATTA